>SEYY01000155.1:32500-52500 GCA_009176605.1 Armadillidium nasatum
AATGTTCACTCATTTTTTAGATTTTTCATAGTTATTTGATTTCAGTTTCAGGCTCATTTCACAAAGTAATAGGAAAAAAATTATCAAATTGATAATAAATCATAACTATTAATTTATATTTATTTAAAAACCTAGAAAGAAAAACATAAAATTTATAACTATGATATATGCGTATGTAAAGTAAGAAGTCTTATTTTATGTTTCTTATGAAAACAAATTTTGAGGATTAAAACTGAAGAATTGTGAACTCACTGTCCAGATTTACATATTTAAGGGTAGAGTCAAATTAACTTGATCTAAGATCACACTCAACATCCTCAAATAATGGTAATTATTATTGAATAAATTGATAATTTTGAGATTTTACTATCTTGTTCTTTAATGAGAATTCAAATTTCATTAATAAAGTTAGCAAGTTGTACATATCCTTTTCTGGGGAGTAATATCCTAACAGGATTTTATGTAATAATCAGGAAGATGGCATCTCCATAGTACCTCATAATACTACTTGCTCTTTTCCATTGTCTTTCGTATTGTGATAACTTTTGCAAAAAAAAAAAAATCATGTTTTTTTATGGTTTAAGAAAAAATCTAACAATTGTTTTTACCAACAATGATTTAAAATGTGATTGCATAATTATAGGCTGTATTGGAAACAAAAAAAATTATTTGCCTATTCATTCATGGGAGCTTTATTATTATCCTTCTTGGGCTGTTTGCAGCTCAACTTAAAAACTTAGCAAGTCATTCTCTAAAAATATATATATATATATATATATATATATATATTATATATATATATATATATATATATATATATATATATATATATTATATATATATATATATATATATATATATATTATATATATATATATATATATATATATATATATATATATATAATATATATAATATATATATATATATATATATATATATATATATATATATATATATATATATATATATATATATATATATATATATATATATATATATATATATATATATATATAATATATATATATTATATATATATAAATTAATGCTTTAAATTTTTTTTTTTTTTTTTTCAGAATAAAAAAATTGAAAAATAAAAAAAAAAAAAAAAAAAAAAAAAAAAAAAAAAAAAAAAAAAAAAAAAAAAAATTCTAAGTAATAAAATAATATATTCGCTTACCCCACTTACCACCTAGATGATACAGAGATGGGGTGGAGGAAACTAACTGTGGAATATAACCCAGTTGAAGAACCCCCATAATGTTATTTTTTTTTTCTTTGTAGTTATATCACTGCATTACTCAACAAAATTGCAAAATTCATTAACATCTATAATATATTGCTGAACTTAAATGCAGATATATTTTAATTTATCATTGCTTTTAAATTAATTTTATTATGGTACGTTGTTTACTATGAATTACAATTATTTCACTTTGCTATTTGTTATTAAAAATCTCATATGTGTATACTGTTTATTTGATTTTTTTGGTTAAGACTTTTTAATTAGATTGTGATGTGCATTTACCAAAAACAGGAATTATGGTGTTAAGTTGGTATAATCATAATGGGTGATTTCATTTTTCCTGCTACTGATTGGGGGTACTTTTGCTCGTACTAATCAAACTAGTTCATTATTTTTTGGCAGTATATTCAATAATTTTTTTTAAGCTAGCCAGTTAATGAGGCAACATGATCCATTTTATTATTAGAATATTAGTAAATGAAGATTCTTTGCTTAGCAATGTTACAGTTGAAGAAAATTTGAGTAATAGTGACCATAATATACCGGTAAGTAGTAAGGGTTAATTTACATATAATAGTTTTAAACCATAGTTAGTGGAAGACAAGTAAAAGTTTTAAGTTTTTTAAAAATATTTAAATATGCGTACTTTGATAAATTCATAGTCACACTTGGAACCACTAACTGGGATAAGAAATTTGGGAACCAAAACTGTTTTCAAATGTGGGAAACATTGAAGTTAATCTTGGATAAATTTCAGTCAGAGAAATCATAACAAAAATCAGAGAGCCTAATTGGTGGAGTAGGGAGATAGGAGTTATATTGGAGATAATCAAAGTGGATCAAGAGGCTCAATGAAAGATATAGTATAATAGATTTGGAATCTTCTAGGTGAATATGGAATGAGCAAAATCAGGTGATAAGATCCAAGAGTCAATTTGCTAATTAACCTGGCAAGAAATAATAAAGTTCAAAAGAAATTCTCAAGTTCAATAAATTTAATAATAAATTAATGATAACAGAAAGATTGATCCTATTAAATGGTTAGTCATTATGATGAATGTCAGCATTTTTAACATATACTTTGAATCAGATTTTACAGATTAAAAGTTTGGTAACAGTTACTTCAGAGAGCAGAATAGTGGATAGTTTTTTAATGATGTTGATTAGATTAAAGAGAGCAAAGATAGTTTTATATTTCTTATTATTAATGTTGATGAGAATAGTGATTTACTTGAACATATTGATTGCTGTAAGTCTGCATGTCCAGATGGTATACATGTCAGAATCCTAAAGGAAGGTAATAATAGTATTATATATTGCTTATATTTAATAGGTACCTTACTTACTGAGATACCAAAGGATTGGAAAATTGCAGAAATTGTGATAATTTATAAGAAAATGTTGATCTTGGATATTACAGGTCAGTTCTATATAAAAAAAAAATATAATAAAAAGTCAAACAGAAAAGCATTTAGTTGAAAATTTATTTTGTGAGACCCAACAGATTAGTAGGATTTATGGAGAATATTACTAAGTGCATGAACAACAGAGAGCCATTTGTTATTGTATACCTGAATTTTAGTAAAAGCGTTTGATAATGTTCTCCATAAAAGGCTGATTGCACAGAAGTTGTACATAATTAGATATACAAGTGGTTGAAGGACAGGAAACATTGTATAGTATTAAATAGCAATAAATCCCCATTTGAACTGGTGAAGAGTGAGGTTCCTCAAGGGTTCTGGCCTGGGAGCCTCTTTTATTCCTAATTCGGTACTAATAATTTTAATATACAAATAAAATGTCCAGTTTGTTGCTGATGACCCTAAGTTGGGCTTATTGAGAAATTAAAGAATGTATGTAAAGTTCAGTATGATTTAAATAAACTTCTTGGTTGAAAAGTGTCAAATGATTTAATAATAAAGGCTCTTCATGTATGTTATTTTAAGTTGAATTTTAATTATGAAATGCATAGGGAATGACTTTAGTCAGTGGAGAAACAAAAAAGATTTGATTGTGATTAACAGTAGTAGTTTGAAAGTGTCAAGAATAGTGTTTAAAAGTGAAGTACAGAAGAAACAATGTTTGGAATAATATACTATAATGTTTATTATAAAAGTAGGGAGATTATCATTAAGCTCTAAAATGGTTATATTAGACCATTGATTGAGTACTGCATACAGGTTTGAGCATCTTTTCTAAGGAAAAATATTAATATAAATACTAAAAGATATTAATGCAGAGCAGAACAAAATGTTTTTTGTATTTAAAAATAAAGGATATGATAAAAGAACCTTGGATCTTTTTTATAGAAAGGAGATTTCTTAAAAGAGAGACAGTCCTGATTTTTGAAATATTTTATAAATTGACAGTGTAGGTGTGATTATGTTCTTTTCATTAAATCATGAATTAAAGCAAGTCTTCTAGATCTGAAAGCATTTTATCAAAAAAATAGCAATTGATTAACTCTTGAAATTGCTTAATATATGATTCATAATAACTATTTTAACTTTTAAAGAGGTTAGATCAGTATGTGGATGATCAAGGTATATTATGAATGACTTTGCTTTTAAAGGCCATGATGTACTTTTGGTAGGTAGTTTTGATATTACTTTAAGGTATTGGTGACTTGGTTTTTGTATATTGGCTTTGTTTACACATATGTTTACAAGTCAGCTTTTATAAAATGCATATTGCCCGTATAATTATATAGATGGCTTGATGTAAATTTAACTCTAAGACAAGTCATTTGATGCAAATGGTAACTTTAAATCATTTGTAATTTGGACAATCTTGGTAGATGTATGTAGCTTGATTTTAAGATGATGATTACCTTTAAAAAAATTTTTTTTTTTACATTCATAATTTAAGCATTCCAAATTTAAACATTAAACAATGATCTTAATTAAAGTGATCGAAAACAAAAGGAATGTAAGTTACAAAGTTATATTTAGGTAAATCCAGGGAGGAAAACATTTAGTTAAAAACTGTTTGTAGTCAGAATTTTAATCAATTTTGTTGATCTGTACTCTGCATTCGAATTTTTTTTATTTATTACTTTCCAATATGGTACTTTTATGAACAACAATTTTCAAATTCATTTTTCTCAAAATTAACTTTTTGCCACTTAGCATCCCTTTGCTTCTATCCCCTCAATTGTTAACTTCTGTTTTGGATTCTTGTATAGTTTATAGTAATTTTATTATTTAACAAATGCTACAATTTACACATATAATGTACTTATTTAATATCATAAATATTTGTTGCAGCTTTTGATTAATGTTTTTTAAATGAATAAAATGATAATATTGAGCTCAGAAAGAACAATACTTACAAAGCAGGGTGAGAAAAACTATATATTTGAACATAGTTACGGTTTTAATATACCCCATGGAAGAACTAAGTTTTCTAGATCAAAGCATTATTTTCTATCGCTTATTTCTTTTGCACAGCTTTATATTTAACAATAACCAAGAATCAATGGGCGATATTGGATGAACCGCATAAAATCCATTATTTGTATGAAAGTGATGGAATATAATTGTTTTCCTCTAGTCTGTAGGTCACTATGATAATATATAAAGTATTTATTTTGTAATGGTAATTTTTAATATTCAGTAAAATTGTAAAACAGATTTTTTTAGGACTTGTTCTTACAAGTATCATTAATGTCTATATGGTAATTTTCAACATTTTATTATCTCTTTATTGTTTATACAAATTCAAATGCTACTAAAGTCTCACAATGTCCTTTTCTTCATAATCATATTTCAACCATTTCCTCATTCATACTATAATTATGATTTTTCTGTAAGTTAAATATGAAGAACTTTGAAACACTTTATTTTTAAATTTCTCATGTTTCAACTCCAACTGAAAAGTATCTATAAATTACGTGAAACATACTGTACTTCTCTCAAAATTTCAAACAGGAGTGGTCGATTTTGTTTTATCAACAAACTAGTAATCTACACTTTATTCCCTCATGCAGTTTATTTATATAGATAAGGAACCTAATTTAGGTCTAGCACAATATCCTTAGGAAAAATACTTTCTTTGCCAGATCCTGTGTTGATTTATGACCATTCAGTAGTGCGTTATGTCACTCAACCATATTTTTATCCATTATGACAATTATCATTTCCAAATTGTGTAATGATATTTGTGAAAACTTGTGCCTCAACCTATCTACTTTATCATTTACCTTGCTGTAGCCTAAATAAATAACTGTGAAATATATCTTGTCTTTTCAGTACAATTACTAATAATGTATACTTTATGAAGTTGCAAAAGTTTATTTCACAGGATGTATCTCTCCTAAAACTGTTTAGAATCTTTTAATCTTGTTATTAACTGTTGTTTATTCTTATTTTCAGTATTCTTTCCAAAACTTTTCCTGCTCATGATATTAAATTATTGGCTTCTAATTTTCCAAGTGTTTGTTACTACATATTTTAATATATAGGCACAGCATATGATGTTTTCCAGTTCCCAGATAGCTCGCAATAAAGAAGAATCTGTTTAATATTGAACATGATGTACTGGATACTATTGCAACTTTCTCTTTTATTATTTTACCATAGATAGGCCTTAAAAACATCAAGACTTGCATATTTTTTCAACTCTGTGTATACTAATGAATATTATGTATTAAAAAATATGACAAAATCTTCATCTTCATTAACCACTTATTATCTCGATAGGCCCTTGTGGCTTCTAACTGTCTCTATTTTCCTATGTTCTTTATTTGACCTTTTTTAATTTTTTATTGCTAAAATGTAAAAGCTTTAAAAAAAAATTGCTCATCCTTATTACATACAGTCTTAAATTTCTTCTCTTTCAGAAATACTTATTAAATGATTAACTTTTTTTTTATTTATTTATTTTTTTCTTTAAATATCTACTCTGGAAATTACTTTTTCTATTTTTACCCTTAGTAGTCATAATATGTTTATTATTTCTGGTTTACTTAAGATATTTTTATCTTAAAATTTGGATTCAATAGATTTTGGGATTTTATTTATTTATTTATTTTTTTTATACCTAGAGTCCACTTAAGAGATCTAACCAACGCCTTCTTGCACTCTACCGTTATGCCAAGTTACAAAATGCCTTAAATTTTTTATTTTTTATTATTAACTTACAACCTTGATTTTTAATATTTGTAAAAATAAAAAAAAAATTTGAGAAACAAGATTAAACTCGATATATCTAAGATTAATTAAACTCGAATATTATACATATGTTAGTGTCTTTCAATTAGAAATTAGGATGTTAAAACATTGCAGCAAAGATTCATGAACTCGACTCTCTCAACTATATATTGCTTTCAGATTATCCTGATTTGATTATAGTCATAAGTTCTTAGCTTTCAAATTTTGGAAAATAAGGGAAAAAAAGTTTTAATTTTCAAGATACCAGTCATTATTTTCAAATTATTCGGTCTTATCTATGGTCGATATCAACTTAGAATCTTTCCCTTCTCTTACTTTGGTACTCTGTTCTAGCTAGAAACGTGGAATGTTTTGAATAAGAGTCTAGCATATATATATATATATATATATATATATATATATATATATATATATATATATATATATATATATATATATATATATATATATATATATATATATATATATATATATATATATATATAAAAGTTCACATCTCACGGGCATTGCCCTATTCTAGGAGAGGAAACTTTTGTAGGCAGTATATATCTAGGATCCCCAAGTTGAATCGATCACTCAACCGTATATATATATATATATATATATATATATATATATATATATAGTGATGGCATCCGCATCCGCATGCGAGGATGCGGAGCATCCGCACAAAATCAACATCCGCATCCGCATCCGCATCCGCATTTCAAAAATTCATCCGCATCCGCATCCGCACTTTCGGAAATTCAACATCCGCATCGCATCCGCATCCGCACTTCTCCAAAATTCGACATCCGCATCCGCATCCGCATCCGCAAAAATTAGAAAATATGACATCCGATCCATCACTAATATATATATATATATATATATATATATATATATATATATATATATATATATATATATATATATATATATATATATATATATATATGCGAATTGTAGATTAAGAGTGAGGGTGAAGAGAGAACTATCGGATTGGTTTAGCATAGGAGTGGTATTGAGACAGGGGTGTGTAATATCTCCATGTTATTTAATCTATTGATGAATGGTTTACTTAGAAAAATGGAGAGAGAAGGGAAAAGTATTACGTTGAGAAATATGGAGGGTGAATGTGAAGTGAATGTTTTACTTTTTGCAGATGATGCGGCATGTGTTGGTGGCAGAATCTGGAGAAAAGATGAGAATACTTGTGAGAGAGTTTGAAGGGAAATGTGCAAACACAGATTGAAATTCAATCCAGCGAAGAATAAAGTTATGAGGATTGGAGGTGGGGATGAGGAAATGTGGAGGGAGGAATTGGTTTGTAGAAGTGTGTGAATGGAAACTTGAGGAGGTGAATGAATTCAAATATCTAGTAATGTTGGTGGAAGGTAAGGTTGGGACGGAAAAAGGAATAAAGAACAGAGTGGTAGAAGGAATGAAAGTATTGGGGGGCCTAAGAAAAGTATGGAAGAAAGGAAAAATTTCGAAAGAAATAAAGATAAGAATGTTTGAATGTATGTGTTCACCTCCTGTATTGTATGTGTGTGAAACATAGACGATAAGTGCTCGGTCGAGAAAAAGTTTCAATATCTTTGAGATGAAAGATTTGAGAGCGATATATAAATTGAGAAGGATTGATAGGATTAGAAATGAAAGAATAAGGGAGATGTGTAAATGGAAGAAGGGTGTAATTGATAGAGAGGAGGAGGATGTGCCAAAATGGTTTACACATTTGTGAAGAATGAAAGAGAACAGAATGGTTGGCAAGGTACGTAGATCCGATGTAGATAGGGGAAGGGTAGGGGGAGGGGAAGGCCGAAGTGGAGATGGATGGATGGAGTGAGAGTGATTTTGATGGAAGGAATTTGAGTTTAGACGAGGGTAGAAGATTTGTGGAGACAGAGATGGAGGAAGGTGGTGAAAGCGTTGAAAGGTAAGAATAGTTATGTTTGTAAGGGAATTGTGGCGGGCACCACCTCACGAAAGTGGGAAAGGTGAAATATATATATATATATATATATATATATATATAATATATATATATATATATATATATATATATATATATATATATATATATATATATATATATATATATATATATATATATATATATATATAATTAACATCCGCATCCGCATCCTCATCAAAATTAACATCCGCATCCGCATCCGCATCCTCATCAAAATTAACATCCGCATCCGCATCCGAACTTTTCGAAAATTCAAAATCCGCATCCGCATCCGCATCCGCATTTCGCAAAAAATCCGCATCCGCACTTTCGAAAATTCAACATCCGCATCCGCATCTGCACTTCTCCAAAATTCAACATCCGCATCCGCATCCGCAAATTGGAAAATATGACATCCGATCCATCACTAATATATATATATATATATATATATATATATATATATATATATATATATATATATATATATATATATATATATATATATATATATATATATATATATATATATATATATATATATATATATATATATATATATATATATATATATATATATATATATATATATATATATATATATATATATATATATATATATATATATATATATATATATATATATATATATATATATATATATAATATATATATATATATATATATATATATATATATATATATATATATATATATATATATATATATATATATATATATATATATATATATATATATATATATATATATATATATATATATATATATATATATATATATATATTATATATATATATATTATATTTATATATATTATATATTATATATATATATATATTATATATATATATATATATATATATATATATATATATATATATATATATATATATATATATATATATATATATATATATATATATATATATATATATATATAGGGATGGAGTGAAGTATCGGTATCGGCAAGTATCGGCATATTTTTAAGTATCGGTATCGGTATCGGTATCGGTATTTTCAGTATCGGTATCGGTAAAATTGTATCGGAGTAAAGTATCGGTAAGTATCGGCATATTTTTAGGTATCGGTATCGGGGAATTTTTAAGTATCGGTATCGGTAAAAATTTTGGTATCGCTCCATCCCTAATATATATATATATATATATATATATATATATATATATATATATATATATATATATATATATATATATATATATATATATATATATATATATATATATATATATATATATATATATATATATATATATATATTATTATTTATTTTTATTATTATTAAATTATTATTATTATTATTATTTAAATGTAAAAAATTGAAAGTAGCGTGTATTTAATTGCCATTTATTATGTATTATTAATATTTCATATTCAATTTTTAAACCGATTTAGTATGTTACAACTTTCTGTTTTATGTAATATTATCATCACCATGAAATCGAGAAAAACACGTTTTGTATTGTAAATTAAATGGATGTGAAACGTTTCTCACTTAGAAGATGTTAGTAGTAATAATAATAATAATAATAATAATTTTGGGAAAGATATTGGTAATAATAATAATAAATAGTTTTAGGAAAGATGTTTTGCAATAATAATAATAGTAATAATAATAATAAAAATAATAATTGTAGGAAAGATGTTGGTAATAATAATAATAATATTAATTTTAGGAATATGTTTGTAATAATAATAATAATAATAATAATAATAATAATAATAATAATGCCAAAAAATAAAAATAATAATTTTGCCTATCTGTACACAACAACAGAAGTATCAATGCCTTTACCACTACTTCCACTGCTGCTGAAAAAAATAGTAATAATAATTTTAGTACTGATAAGAGTAGTTGTCACTTGGACAGAGTATATTATTTTAAGTCATTTTTCTCTATTGTACTGTAGATTGAATTTTTTTTTTTCTTTTTATACAATTGTTGTTTTAATGTTGTTATGCAATTTATTCGCTAGACTGAACGTGAAAAGGCCCTGTTTGATTAGATTTTTTTTTTTTATTAAATTATTATTATTATTATTATTATTATTATTATTATTATTATTATTTTGTATTAGTTTCTTTTCTGTTATTTTTATTTTTATTTATTAATTTTTTAATTCGTCGAAACGGGGATGGGACTATGTCAGATATATCTAGAGAGAAAGAGATTTGAGTTAGCCGACTCCGCCTAACACCGATTATATCCTTAATTCTTTGGAAGATGTTCAGACAATTTCTTATCAGACAATTCAGGAGGTATGCGACGATAGAGTTCAGAAGATCAGCGTCCGTTGTAATAGAGAAAGTATAGAGAATAACGCAACAATTAGACAGGCAGAAAGAGACTTTAGGGAATTAGTAAGAGCGGAAGAGTGGAAAAGACGAAAAGCCCTAGACTAAACCTTTTCAAGGAGAGCTGTATAAATGAACCATCCCAGATTTGTGTGAAATACACTATTCAGGGGCCAACTACACTCCTATAAAGAGCATGCAAAGGAGGTGGTGTGACAAAATTACGAATGCGCCTCAGAACACGTAGTCACTTGGAAGCTTGTTTAGAAAGAGAAATAAATGAGTTCCTTCTAAGAAAGATCACGGAAAAAAGAAACTGAGAATATTAAGAATGGATGAAGGTTTGAGTTGTGTGTTTTTGAATCGAAGGTATGTCATAGTTGTATGGAAGGTTGTGTCAAGTAGAGAGATGGAAAAACTGAATTTTTGAGGCATTGAACGGCCCATGTTTTTTTCTGCCCCAATTTGAAATAAGAAAGATTAGAGGTCAGTTGGTCCTAGTCCACCATTCTAGCGTCAATTAACTGCCTTTGGGAGTGGCGTCTTTCAAAGTGAAAGGATTAATGAAGGATGGAGTCGTCATCATAGGAGTGGATAGGTGATGAAGTAATAGAGAGGTCATGAAAAGCAGTAAAAGAGCTGGGGATAGGTCATATTCCTGAGGAACGCCACTATTAATAGGAAGAACGGTGGCCTCCTACAACAGGTGCTATAGAACGACCAGAAAGGAAATCAGAGGGAAGGTCACAGAGAGAAGAGGGAAGTCTTTCAAATTGGAAGGAGTAATGAAGGGTGAGATATTTCCAAATCTTAACAAGAAATTACAATTTGAGACAAATGAGTTGGGGGGGGGAGGGAAGGTTGAAGGAGGTGGTATAGCTCCGAAGTCATGTCAATTTCAATTAGGGGCAAAAGTTTGAGCGAAGAATTCAGCTTTAGAAGAAGTAGAACGTCAGTTATGCCAAAATAAGGTACTGTAGAGTTGACATTTTTTGCAAAATGCCAGAAAAATTATTGCATTTTTAATTGAGAAATGAGATTTTGGTGTTAGAGATTTTGCACAATTCCGAGATGAAATAAAAATTGCATGAGTTCTGAAGTTTGAAGTTGACGGAAATTCCTGAAAACAGCATCCCTGAGGCAAATAGCACGAGAACAAGCAGAGTTAAACCTGGGTTTGTAAGGTTTAGTAGAAGGGAAAGATTATAAAATGTGCCTCTCCATGCTACAGAGAATCACCTCAGTAATGTGCTCTCCACACTCTGAGTGAATTCTCCCACGGAAGCGATAATTATTCCATTAGAAATCAAAGAAGTACGACCGTAAGTCCGACCAGCTTGCGCACCGAAATGTCACAAAGGTCTCCTCGCAATAGGTAGGGATCTTTCTTGCAGAAGACTTGAAAAGATAGAAGAGGATATAGAGAGAAGAAAGTTATCGGAAGAACTCAGAGGAAATAGAGTTTGACAGTATAAGGAGAAAGGTTAGAAATTAATAAAAAAGGTTAATAGAAATTAATAAAAAAGGTTAATAACTCTATTCATTTTAAAATATTCGGCTCCATAATTTTAAGTTTTAAGTCTGGCTCCCGACTTCAGCTCTGGATTCAAGCTCCGTAGCCGTGTTGTTTATAATTTCAACTAAAATTATTTAATTTTTTTAAAAAAATGCAATTCTGAATCATTCATTGTCGTTGTTTTTTTTTGCAGCTTTTGTGCGGTCGTTGTCATTCATTTATTTATAAATCATACTTCACACTGACTCATCAAAATTTTAATTGCATTGCTTATTTTGTACAAAATTGGGGTATCGGAGGATGAAAGGGGAGACGGTAGTTTAATGGGGTAGGGGGTGGGTGGGGGGCAAAAGTACCTTTAATCTTAAAGCTGGTGTGTTATAATCTTTATCAAGTCTCTTCATACATAAGCTTTCTGCAAATGTAGGTTAAGAATATATATATATATATATATATATATATATATATATATATATATATATATATATATATATATATATATATATATATATATATATATATATATATATATATATATATATATATATATATATATATATATATATATATAATTTTTTTTTTTTTTTTTTTTTTTTTTTTTTTTTTTTTTTTTTTTTTTATTTTTAATTAATAATAAATAATAATAATAATAATAATAATAATAATAATAATAATAATAATAATAATAATAATAATAATAATAATAATAATAAAGTATTAAACAACCACAGCATTTATTGTAGTTTTGCTATCTCCTTGGTGTCGGGGATTGGGTAGGGGGGGGGGAGAGGTCAGGTCGGGGAAAGAGAATTTTTATGTAAGGAATAAAACAGAAGCCATTGAGAAATGAGTTTATTATTATTATTATTATTATTATTATTATTATTATTATTATTATTATTATTATTATTATTATTATTACCAGCAAGATGTTCGGATTGTGGGAGAATGAGAAAAGTGGTGCTGAGTTGTGGGGGGGAGAGGAAGTCGAATTAGTGGGGGAAGGTAGACGAAAAGTCAGAGGAGTAGGAGGTGCGTCAGCGTTGCAGGTGTTAGGGAGAAGGGAGAGTATGGGAGAAGGTTTAAAAGAAAGGGAGTAGAAAAGAGTGAAAATGGATGGGGAGAGGGGGGGGGGAGTCGTGGAGAAGAATTGTATAATTCTTATTAGTTTTATTACGAGAGGTTAGTTAATAAGGAGAGATGGAAAAAGGTTGTTATTTTATCAGTGGGGGGAAGGGTTTCTTAAATAGGGGAGGAGGATTCTTAAATTTGGGGGGGGGGGTTCTTAAGTTAATTAATCATTAGAGACGAACAATTGAATTAAAAAAAAATCAGATGAATAAAGATTATATATATATATATATATATATATATATATATATATATATATATATATATATATATATATATATATATATATATATATATATATATATATATATATATATATATATATATATATATATATATATATATATATATATCGGAATGAGATATCTTGAACCATGTTTGAGAGGTTTCATTGTCTATTAAGACAAAAAGGTGAGCTTTACAACGAGTTAGATCCATTTTCGTTGAGAGAATAATAATAATAATAATAATAATAATAATAATAAATTTATTTCCATGATTAATATTATTATTATTATTATTATTATTATTATTATTATTATTTAATAGGTTGATATTATTGTGATATAATTTCTTATTTTGTGAGAAACTTCATGACAAAGGTTAGTGGCGGTGGGGATGTGGGGGGGTGTTTGAGGGAGAGGGGGGAGAGTTGGAAAACCATTTAAGATTGTTTTTAGGCCTAATAACCTTTCTTTCCTTTAAAGGGACGGTAATTATAGCAGAAGGAAATCCATATAAGTACGCTAATTGTTCTTATCATTTAAAATGCGGGAAACAGTGGCTTGTGTGATAGATAGGAAAGATTCATGAAAAAGGAATGGCTACGCTACACACATGCGCGCGCGCACACACAATCTCTCTCTCTCTCTCTCTTTCTTTCTTTCTTTCTTTCTTTCTTTCTTTCTTTCTTTCTTTCTTTCTTTCTTTCTTTCTTTCTTTCTTTCTTTCTTTCTTTCTTTCTTTCTTTCTTTCTCTCTCTCTCTCTCTCTCTCTCTCTCTCTCTCTCTCTCTCTCTCTCTCTCTCTCTCTCTCTCTATATCTATATATATATATATATATATATATATATATATATATATATATATATATATATATATATATATATATATATATATATATATATATATATATATATATATATGGGCGTAGCGCAATGTTTAGAAAACTTTTGTTTCATAATAGTTGAAAGGATGTCTTTTTAACTTTTTAAATGGCTTCATGTATGACAAACTTTTCTTTTATATAAAGTATATGAATATTTCGGGTATAGGAGTCTTATTTATTCCCAAATCGCATCTTTTATATATATATATATATATATATATATATATATATATATATATATATATATATATATATATATATATATATATATATATATATATATATATATATATATATATATCGTATATAAAAGCTTTGTTTCATAATGTTGGGACTAATTTTATTATTCAGTTCACGCAAAGGGGAATTTTAGAAATAACTTATGCACGCATTGAAAGATGGTAATTTGACTCCTTTTTATAATAATAATAATAATAATAATAATAATAATAATAATAATAATAATAAACTTGTTGACAAAGCTTAGAATGCCATACTATCAGAGAAGAGAACGAGATTTGAATCTAGGTGTGATGAAGGTATTGGAGTTGTGTGTAATATAAACTTATTCTTTAAAGAGAATGTCGATTAGAGTAATGGGTAGTGTTAATTAATTGTATTGGTTGAAAGTTGGATCTAAATGCTCTTAGTTCAGTTTCTTCTAACGTCTTCCACGACTGTGAAATATGTTTTTTTTTTAGATCCTGCTTTGGCCAATTCCTAACCAAAGTAATTTTAAGCCAAGTTGGAATTGACTTCAGGGCTGCTTGGCTTACTTAAGTTTTTAAGGCTACTACGCTCATCCTGTGTTCGCCGGACTTTTCAATAATATTTTACGAATAGTCGTCAATCACCGCATGTGTGGATTTATCTTTTTGGGGTTATGTTTGTTATTCGCGCTTGGTTTTCCATGGTTTGGTAAAATTTCGCATCAAAGGATAATTCGTTTTCAAAAAGCTAGAAGAAGAGTTCGACGAGCACCACATGTGTGTGTGTGTGTGTTTAGCCACCTTTAGTTGATTAAACCCCTTGCACCAGGTTGAGCCTAATCTCAGGAAAGAGAGACGACTCTAGACTTTTTTCAAAGGGAAATTGGAGGTGAATTTTGGGAATTATTAAGTTGAATATTAGAGGCAAAATTAAATTGTCTTCTATGGGAATGATATATATATTGAAAAAAAACTGAACTGAAGAACATTTTGCCGTTACTGTAGGATAACGGTATAGTTGTTGATTCACGTGCATAAGGATTCCTTTTCGCGTCCTTCATGCCTATCCTAGGAATAAACTTCTCAGAATACTCCCATCCTTGAATAGGGCAATGCCCTTAGGTATGAACTTAAAAAAAAAAGATGTAAGCTAAATGCGCATAGGAGAACGAAAGTTAAAAAGTTATTAAATAACTTAACGTGTAAACTTATATATATATATATATATATATATATATATATATATATATATATATATATATATATATATATATATATATATATATATATATATATATATATATATATATATATATATATATATTATTATTATTATTATTATTATTATTATTATTATTATTGTTATTATTATTTAGTTAGTCTATAAGGATAGCGCACTTAACTTTAGTTGAAAGACTTGTCTTGTCGACTAACAGCTTCCCTTTAAAGGTTTTGAGATGCATAAAAATATGCGAGGGAAAACAAAACTGGAAAATATTCCATTTCTTAATACACTCTGTAAGTCTGTATCTATCTATTGTTACAAGGGAGAACATGTGGGGAATTGAAGTATTTAATTTAGGCCTATGGAATTATGTAAAATTTGAAGTAGAAAATTATTATTTATTATTATTGTTTATTATTATTATTAATTTTTTAAAACTTTTTTGTATATATATATATATATATATATATATATATATATATATATATATATATATATATATATATATATATATATATATATATATATATATATATATATATATATATATATATATATATATATATATATATATATATATATGGGGTATTGTTTATTTTCGCTGAAACTGCTTATTATTAAGCATTTGTTTAGCCTTATGGAGTTGTTCATGATGTAGTCCATATTCTCATGCATTTTTCTTTATATATCCTAATTGGTATTCAAGACATGATGTAGGCTTTTATTTTTTCTATTTGCTTCGCTTTTGTGTTCTGTAAATGGCAATATGTAAAAAGATTGTTTTTGTGTGTGTGTGTGTGTGTGTGTGTGTGTTCATTGTATTTTTTTGGGGGGGAAGGGGTGATTGGGGGAGATACGAGCTTGTGAGGAAGAGGAGAATGTATGTATAGTTGGGTAAATGTTTTTTTTTTTTTTTTTTTCTATATTTTTTTATTGTAATTCTCGTTGTAGTTGGTTGCAGTGGTTAGAGGTGTACAGGAAATACGTCCGGAATTTCGTATTTAAATTCCGGATCGGATTCTGAATTACGTCGGAATACAATTTTTCACCCCCCATTATGAAAATTAAGAGTTCATTACCTCTAAACATTTCCCCCAAACCCCAAACTATTAGTAAAGATGATTATAAGATAATGGTAATATTATTTATATATCACAAGCAATAAAAAGAACTCTAAATTAAACTACCTAGCTTACTGATACTACATATTATTATTATATCATTATTATTATTATTATTATTATTATTATTATTATTATTATTATTATTATTATTACTTTATGATTATTAGCTTATTTATTAATTATTATTATTATTATTATTATTATTATTATTATTATTATTATTATTTCTTTATGATTATTAGCTTATTTATTTTATTATTATTATTATTAATCATTATTAGTATTTTGTTATTATTATTAATCATTATTATTATTATTATTATTATTATTATTATTATTATTATTATTATTATTATTATTATTATTTTTATTATTATTATTATTATTATTATTATTATTATTATTATTATTATTATTATTATTATTATTAAAAGCATTAGGGTGACACATATATTCGGATGTAAAATTACGGAAAAATAATTGTGAAAATCGTTTTTTTAACAAGACTTTATGATCCTCTGCTTTTATTACAGTATATAAACAATCTTTTAACATACGTTTATTATCTCCTTTACTTTGTGTATTACTACTGCAGCCACTACTATATATATATTATATATATATATATATATATATATATATATATATATATATATATATATATATATATATATATATATATATATATATATATATATATATATATATATATATATATATATATATATATGTGTATGTGTGTGTGTTTGTGTGTAAAATTTCTTTAGTGTATTCTTTAAGTGGTTTAAATTGTTGGTTGGTTTATATTCTCTCATTTATTTGTCATCTACATTTTAAGTTAATTAACGGCAGGGAGAAACATAATGTTTTAATGTTTGTTTATCTAGTTACTGATTGTCATTATTAAAATAATTGGATTATCAAAATACACATGTAAAACTATCGTTCTAGTTAGAATAAAACCAACTTTTGTAGTCTGAAAATTAAGAGGAGTCAAACCATCGTTGTAGTCTTGAAAATGATGAGGATTTGAACCATCCGTTCTCGTCAGAAAATGATGGAGTCAAACCATCGTTGTAGTCTGAAAAGGATGAGGAGTCAAACAATCGTTCTAGTCAGAGAATATAATGGAGTTATATTTAAAAGTGGTTTATTGTGGAAAATACACACGTAAAACCATAATTTTTTTTCTTCAAAAATGAGTAATATTCTATTTAAGTGGTTTATTTGCATCTCGATCATCTTGATAATCTTTCTTGTATTGTCATATCTTAGTGTTTAATTTGTTGTTTTCTGTATATTTTTTGATTACTTGTAATACTTTGCCACTAATTTAGTGTTTTCTTTTTAACTTTTATTTTAGTATTTGTATTATTTCATGCCCTAAGTTAGTGAGTGTTATCTTGATAAATTTTTAGTATTATTTACAAATTCTTTAATATTAAAATTGTTTTTTTTGTTCATTCCGGGCATTCTCAGAGGTATGAAAGAGTTAACCTCTTTGTGTAGTTATTATTATTATAATATGGCATAGGCCTTTGTTTTCTTTCTTCATTTTGGCCATTATTGCAAATATGGCTTAGGTTTCCCTCTTAATTTTTTTTTTTCATCAATTTAATATGTCATATGTCCCTCCTACATTTCTATCATCATGACAGATTTCCATTTTACTTTTTTTTTTGTTATTTTAAATATGCCATTGGTTTCTCTCCTATTTGCTTATGTAAAGATGGCGTATTGTTTTCTTGTATAGTTTTATCAATGTAGCACAGACTTCCCTCCTATATTTTGTTATTTTAAATATGCCATAGGTTTCCCTTTTACAAATTTTTTTTTATCATTGTAAATATGGCATAGGTATCCCTCCTACATTTTTGTTATTGTAAATATGGCATAGGTTTTCCCTCCTACAGTTTTGGTATCATTGTAAATATGACATAGATTTTCCCTCCTACATTTTTGTGATCATTGTAAAATTGGCATATTTTTTTTTTTTTTTTTTTTTTTTTTTTTAATAAAAAGTTCACATCTCACGGGCATTGCCCTATTCGAGGAGAGGAACTTTTCTAGGTAGTATATACCTAGGATCCCGAAGTGGGATCGAACCGGCGCCCTCAAGCACGTGAGTCAATCACTTTACCGTTTGAGCCACGGTAAACGGCAATACGTTTCCTTCTAACAATTTTTATGTATTTTGTTTTTCCTCAGTGGCTTACTCTCTAATGAAAGTTTTAAACTCTTTACGGTACTTTTTTATTATCACATTTTATAATACGTTTTATAAATTGTGCTAATCTTTTACCGTTACACACGAGCAACGCTTGTTTTTGTATAGTGATGAATTAGATAGGAATGGTAAGCGTATGTTCGAAGTGAGGGTTTCTGTAAAAGCGTGTTTTTAAGATTTTTTCGAAGAATTAAAAATTTTGTTGTTGTTGTTGCTGCTGCTGTTTTTGTTGATTTTGTTATTGTTGTTGTTTTTGTTGTTGTTGTGTTGTTTTTTTGCTAGTGTATTTATATAGTTTGGACGGTAAGAATTTTAAAAACTAATATTATTTCACTGGCAAGTCTATTATTGCTCGAACAAACGTGGAATTTGTTCTAAAAGGTTGTCCATAGAACTTTCCATGTTCCCTTTATCGTTGTTGGTAGTAACATAAACTAGTATTAATAGTAGTAATTACTAGTAGTTAGAAAAGTTAATATTAGACATGAGTCACATGACGTATTATTTATAGTTTCGAGATGCGAATGTATTACAGCTCTGAGTATAACTTTAATTATAAATTGGTTAGGATATAAATGGTGCAGTGGATATATAGAGACAATGCATGTACTGTATGCTTTTGTATGTGATTTAAAGTGGAGAGACACAAACAAACAAACATATTGAAAACTAACAAAACAGAAGGAACAGAAAGAAAGAAAAAAAAGCAAATATAATATATCAGAAGGAAAGAGCTTGTTTTTAAAAAAAATTGTGTGTGTGTGTGTG
>SEYY01000155.1:65000-67500 GCA_009176605.1 Armadillidium nasatum
ATATATATATATATATATATATATATATATGAGAGCTTGAACCGGAAATGTGCAATTTATTTTTTTTTAAGGATCAAAATTAAGTTGAAGAAATGGAGTTAAGTGCTTGTATGTATTTTCGTGTGTATATAGATTTGTGTGTACATGTTTTTGTGTTCGTATGATATTCCATGGGAACCTAAGTAAAAGTAATTTGCATACCTTATTTTAGTGTATATGTGTATGAAGAGAGAGAGAGAGAGAGAGAAGAGATATATATATATATATATATATATATATATATATATATATATAATATATATATATATATATATATATATATATATAATATATATATATATATATATATATATATATATATATATATAATATATATATATATTATATATATATATATATATATATATATATATATATATATATATATATATTAATATTATATTTATATATATATATATTATATATATATATATATATATATATATATATAATATATATATATATATATATATAATATATATATATATATATATAATAGGGGACTCACTAATCTTTGAAGGAAAAATTAAATATCTTTATGAATAATACTAATAACAAGAATAATACAGTAGAACCTTAATACTATTACTAACAAAATAATTGACCACCTTTTCTCTCAGCATTTTATTGAGTCTTTTTTTTTTTTTGTGTTGAATACCTTTTTCTCTTTCTCAACAGATAAAACTCCATTTCTGCATTGGCTTCCTTCTCACATCAAAGTATGTAAATATCCTCTACTTGTATTAGCTTAGGACCTTAGGTATTGTAGTTTGAAAACTAAAATTTTCTCTTTACCAAACATTTTTCATTCTACAGATTTTTTTTTTTTTTTCAGCAGGTTTAATTCATGGCCAAGGTTTATATAAAGATGCCGTTTTTTTTATTTCCTACTCCTAATAAGAAAGAAAATAGGATTAAGGTTTGATACTTTGCTCTATAGAGCAAGAATGTGGGAATTCCAGTGACCTCTCTGACCTGGTTGCAACTGGCTCTATTTGGAATTCATTCACAAAATATTAATGTATAACTTTTGTGAAAATTGGTACGAAAAAAGTACATATTTTATACACTGTTGAGTTTGGTTTTAAGTTTTTTTACCAAAGTCTGAAAACTTGCTTAGTTTTATGTGATAAATAGTTGTGAATCGGGCAATTAGAAAAGTTTGTTGGAAACTTTTGAGTTGCGCTGCTTTTAATTGCACTTTTTTATGGTCGGTCTGTCTAATTTAAGGAGAAAGTAAGTACCTATTTTAATTCTTGCATTGTAACAAGAATTTTGCGAAAGATTTCAAATTAATATAAAAATCCTTGCATTCTGAAATGATAATCCTCCTTACCTTAACCATTTCAATTCTAATTTTAATTAAGCGATATATATATATATATATATATATATATATATATATATATATATATATATATATATATATATATATATATATATATATATATATATATATATATATATATATATATATATATATATATAATATAGCTTTAAAATTTCCGCAATAATTTCTTTCTTTCAAAAAGGACAAAATAAATTTTCATTGAACCTTAAAAATTTTATTTCAAATTTTTTATCTTTTTTTTTTTTTATAATTTTAGAAATTCAATTCTTCAATTATTTGTAATGATTAATTATTATTATTAACTGCAGTTTATTGAAGAATTTTATGAGGAAAATTGTAAAATCTTAAAATATAATCTTTATTTTATTATTTTTTTATATATATATTTTAAATTATTATTAAAATAAAATTAAAATTTATTATATATTAAAAATATAAAAAAAAAAATATATATATATATATTATATATATATATATATATATATATATATATATATATATATATATATATATATATATATTATAATATACTTACGTACGATACGTATTAACCCTGCAATGGTAGGAATAACTATTTTTATAATAAGTTTCTTATCTGGTATCCGACCAGAAAATGGTCTGGAGGATATTCTTAATTATCAGGATATTAAGCAAATTCGGACATGTTCAGATAACCCGATATATATATATATATATATATATATATATATATATAATATATATATATAATATATATATATATATATAATATATATATCATAATATATAAATCGCGACATGTCGCAAATTAATCGACGACGATTCCGGCATCCCTTAAACTCTGGATGAATTTGAATATTCCTCTGTTCTTGACCGACCACCAGAATATAATAAATATATATATATATATATATAATATATATATATATATATATATATATATAATATATATATATATATATATATATATACTGAATATATAAAAGGATTTTTTTAAAGGAATATTTGCGCGGGCTTTTCTCTGTATTAAGAATAATGATATTGTTAAAGCTAATGTATTCGTCCCATACACCTTGTGTGTACTTAATAAGTATTGGATACTTTATCTTAAAACCGTGAAACATAAAAATT
>SEYY01000155.1:72500-80828 GCA_009176605.1 Armadillidium nasatum
GAAGGACGAAGTTATGTGATACGAGTTATATATATATATATATATATATATATATATATATATATATATATATATATATATATATATATATATATATATATATAATATATATATATATATATATATATATATATTATATATATATATATATTGCAATTTTAAATATTTTTTATATTCTTTTTAACATTACATTAGTTATTTTACAGGGTGTTCCAATTGTTTTCTATAGTGGGCTTAAAATTCCATTGTCATTTCTATTTTTAAATTATTTTTCATTTACATAGTGTAAAGTTTTCTTTATGTAACGTGAGATATTTAGCATTAATTCTTAAGCGTGAGGTGACATGATAATATATCATTTACTTGTGAGACACCCTGTGCCTATTCCTTTCATGAAGTGAATTGAAATTCCCTGTACCTATACATTTGGTTAGGTAACTTGTGAGATAAACTCATTAGATGCTCTGTACTTATTTCTTCTATTTATTTTCCTTCAGTCAAGTGACTTGTGAAACACCCTGTACTTTTTCCTTGGAGTCTATATATATATTTCTTCGCTTTCTTGTTTCTATTTTCCGTGTTAAAGCCAGTTCGTATTCTGTTCATGCTGATTGCTGTCTTTATTGTTTACTATTAGTTGAATAGTCATTCTCTTGAGAAGTGTGAGAATATTTCCATTCGTTTGTTGTTTATTTACTTATTTTTTTATTCAGATGGTTAGAATTTTCTCTCCTCTTTTACCTCAAAATTACCTCGTCACATTTCCCAGAAGACGTAGTTGTTATTAAATTAAATTTCTATAACAAATTGAGGAAAAGTTTGTATATTTGTCTTTCTCTTGTTATAGAGAAATTGAAAATAATTTTTTTTTCTTTTAATTAAATATATTTTCTTAAGTATTATAAAATTTTTTATATCTTAACATGTAACTAGATATCGATTCTTTACCTTGTACTTGTTAGTAATCAGATAATTCAAGCATTGGAGGGGGTAAGTAGAGAGGTTTTTTTATTTTTTATTTTTTTTTTTTTTTATTTTTTTTAAATTAAGATAAGGATAGAGAGTGGAAGATCGAATGAAGATATTAAAAAAAGGATTATAAATGAAGTTTTCAAATGATTTTTATTATTGTCTTTATGAATTGGAGGGGTTAACTGCCTTCCCCCCAGAATAAGATCTTCAATATAACTTGACATAGTTTGTTATTCTTTCTACAGAAATTCACTTTCAGTATCTGATTTTACTGTGATTTAAAGAAAGGTGTAAAAACCATTTGAAATATGAAATTTTTTGTTTTGTTTTTGTTTTTAACCCCCAATAATATATATATATATATATATATATATATATATATATATATATATATATATATATAATATATATAATATATATATATATATATATATATATATATAGTTTAAAAAGATTAAATTTGTGTCAGGTAAAATTCTGTTCATTATTGTTTTTAATTTTAGGATTGGAATATAGAAAAGGAAATCAATACCCTCCATATGATTAATCTATTAACCCTCCCCCCTCTTCCCACTTTCTTCCTCCTAGAGCATTCCCAAGTCACCATTTATTCGCAATGAGCAACCTAGTGGACATTACATTATCCCAGACATAACAAACAGTACCTAATATTTTTAGGGATATCATTTTTTTTGTTTTGTTTTTTTTCCCTTGACTATTCAGAATATTTTTATTTGTTAAACTGTAGTATAATAAGAATAATAATAATGATAATAATTTTATTATTATTATTATTATTATTATTATTATTATTATTATTATTATTATTATTATTGTCAACATTATCTTTATAAATATTAATAAATACTTCAACTACTACCAATAATAATGATGGTAATAAAATAATAATAATAATTAATTAGTTTGAAGCTATAATATATAAATTTTTTTTCATTTTTAGCAATTATGTAATTATTAGTATAATTATTAATGCTCAATTATAGTTCTATTTCTGTTGAATTGACCCTTAAAGGCTAAAAAAAATTTTTTTTTTTTTTTTATTTATTTTTTTTTTTTTAATGAATTAATTGGCGATATAATTGTAGTTATTTTAAGCTTCACGGTGTGCATAAACTTTGTTTTGTTTTAGGGACTCTGACAGCAACTGTTTTTTAACAGTTATTGATGATGTTACTCTGTTAGTAGCTTTAATGGGCTTCAGTAATAATAATAATAGTAGTAATAATAATAATAATATTACTTTAGTAAGAGTAGCTCTTTTAATTAAGCTAAAAAATAATAGTAATAATAATAATGATAATAATAATAATAATGAATGATAATAATATTGAAAATAAAATATTGTTGAACTAATACTCGGTAAAAAAAAAAATAATAATATTGTTAAACTAATACTCGCAAAAAATAAAATATTAATAAAAATAATAATAATACTAAGCTGGTGGTGGTGGTAGTATTTCACTAATATTATAATCACTACCGCTAGTAATACTATAATAATAATAATAATAATAATAATAATAATAATAATAATAATAATAATAATAATAATAATAATAATAATCAAATAAAAAAACGTTCATTTAACTAAAAAGAAAAAAAAATACGATAGAAAATTAAAATTACAATTAATTTTTTTAATTATTAAAAAACAAATACAAGCCATTATTTAAATATGATAAAGTTTGCTTAACCTGCGATAATTATAATATTATTATTATGATTATTATTTTTATTTATTTATTATTATTATTATTATTATTATTATTATTATTATTATTATTATTATTATTATTATTTACTATTATTATTATTTAGAGTGTTGGTGGGAAAACATTTATTTGCCCCCCTTTTTTCCTTTATGATTTAGATAACTTTGCTCATTTCCCTTCTTTTTAAGTTCTCCTCGTCATGATGATCCGAAGAAGGTGCAGACGGTGGTTGGGGAGAGAGAGGGAAGGGGGAGGGGGGTATAAAAAAAATTAGAACGCGTCTAATTATAGAAACACCTTCAGAAATTTGTTTTGATTTCGAAAAGGTGTTAAAAAAAAAAAAAAATAAAAAAAAACTTTTAATTAGGCGAATCTGCCAAAAGGATTTTATATTTCATTTTTCCCCCCTTAAATTATTTATTTATTTTTTTAATTTTTTTATTTGTTTTTTTTTATATTTTAAATTTTTTTTCATTAAATATTTATTTAAGATTTTGATATGTTTTTTTAAAGTTTAATAATATATATATATATATATATATATATATATATATATATATATATATATATATATATATATATATATATATATATATATATATATATATATATATGCCTACTTTTCTTTATATTTTTGTTTATGTAAAGAAATTAAATATTTATAATATTTATTATAATATTTATTCCTTTAGTAATTGCAGACGCCAATTTTGAAAGGTAAAAAATTATTTCCGTATAATTTCTTGGACTTAATACAAATGTGTGGATAGATATGAGATCAATTTGATATATATATATATATATATATATATATATATATATATATATATATATATATATATATATATATATATATATATATATATATATATATATATATATATATATATATATATATTAGTTATGGCATCCGCATCCGCATCCGTGGAGCATACTCATCAAAATTAGCATCCACATCCGCATCCACACTTTCGAAAATTCAACATTCGCATTCGCACTTCTCCAAAATTCGACATCCGTATCCGCAAATTACATTATATGACATCCGATCCATCACTAATATATATATATATATATATATATATATATATATATATATATATATATATATATATATATATATATATATATATATATATATATATATATATATATAATATTGGTCAGAAGAAGTCAGTAGTAATGTACACCACAACCAGGTTGGGAATTGGCACTAGGAATTGGCACTAGGAATTTGCAAGGAATTTGCAAATTCCTATCTTCACGTACCTTTGTGAGGTGTTTTTTGCGGTTTTATCTTAATTGAGATCTTGTTTTGCGGTTTTATCTTAATTGAGATCTTGTTTTGCGGTCTTATCTTTGATGTGATCTTGTTTTGTGGTGTTATTTTATTTGTTTTTTTAATTATTTCTCACCTATTTCTCACCTTTATGGTTTGCGGTTTCTTTTGATGAGCCGCTTTCGCGTATGCTTGGTTGTATTTTGCAAGGTTCCTTTGATGACGTCATAGCTTGTATGTTTGAAAGGTCATGACGTCACGGGTTGTATTTTGGAATGGGAATTGGAATGATACGTCACAACCTGGGAATCTTCCAGCCAATCACAGTCCAGCATTGCTGACGTCACGGATTCTCTCTTATTTGAAAAACTTGAAAGCCTAACAAACAAACAAACGAACGCTCTTAAAAACTCGATTTTTTAAGTCTTCATTTTCTGGTATTGAACCCGGGTCCTTTGAATCAATTTCCATGCCTTTACCCACTCGGCCAACGGAGCAATTACTTGAAAAAGGAAAATTCTTTTATTTATGGCTTTGTTTTCGCGCGCGGGCGTCGGGCGCGGCGCACACACGCACACACGCAGTCGAGAGCGCGGACGCTGGCACACACACACACACACACATTTATTATTATTATTATTATTATTATTATTTTTCTCGTAACCATGGAAACAGTTATATATATATATATATATATATATATATATATATATATATATATATATATATATATATATATATATATATATATATATATATATATATATATATATATATATATATATATATATATATATATATATATAATATATAATATATATAAACTTAGAACAAAAAATTCAATTTTTATATAAGTTTTTGAATGGAAAAAATTACTCAAGAAACGGGTATCGAACTGGGGACATCTCAGTTGCTAGCGGAAGCTCTACCAATACTCCATCGGGCCAATACGGATGGAAAGCGGGTTTATAGCTTTTAACATTAATATTTTCTTTTCCTAAAATATTTATAAATGATTTTGAACGGAAAAAAAAAACTTAGTGTATTTATTATTATTATTTTTTTCTCATTGTCATGGTTACAGTTATATATATATATATATATATATATATATATATATATATATATATATATATATATATATATATATATATATATATATATTATATATTTATATATTTACTTTGCCATTATATATATATATATATATATATATATATATATATATATATATATATATATATATATATATATATATATATATATATAAAATCATGTATTTGTAAAATATTTATAATGAAATATAATTCCTTCCCTTAAAACAACTTGGTTTATTTCAGTTTTCTTTTATTTTAACATGGAAAAAATTTTTAAAAACAGGGACTCGATCTTACGCTCATAGACCTCGAGATTTGTTACTTCCAGTGCGTTAACCACTCAACCAGCGAGAACTTTCAAATATAAAAAACGTAATTACTGTTTTAAGTCATCAGTAAGAGCTTAGAGTATTTATTATTATTTTTATTATTTTTCTCGTTGTCATGGTTAGAAGGATATATATATATATATATATATATATATATATATATATATATATATATATATATATATATATATATATATATATATATATATATATATATTTCAAGTTTTTAATTTCATATTTTATCAAATATTATTTTTTTTACTTTAAAACTGAATACAGAAATAAAAACTATGAATGAAAGTAAAGCATTTTTTATTTTTTTCGGACGAAATTGATTTTTCCATAAAAAATATTTCAAATTCTTATTGAAGGAGACTTTGGACTTTTTTTATGTTATTATATATAAACTTATTTTTTTTTTTTTTTAAAAATACGAGTTTGCTCTTATAAACACTTCCATAAATATTTTAAATGCTTTTAGAAGGTCTCAAAAACACCTGCATAATAAATTTCTGTCTTATCTCCACTTCATAATTTATTTTTCTTGTTTAAGAAAATACCAAACTCGTTTCAAGGCTTTTTAATAATATTGAGTTGTCAGTTACTATTAACATACATAAAAATAAATAAATTCATTACAAAAAAAAAAAAAAAAAAAAAAGCTTTTTTTTTTTTTTTTTTTTTTTTCATTTTTATTACATAAATATTTACAGTCATTTTGGATATATATATATATATATATATATATATATATATATATATATATATATATATATATATATATATATATATATATATATATATATATATATATATATAATATAATAATTTAATTTAATAATAACAATAATATTTCTGATGAATATAAGCACTTATTTTATGGAATTAGAAATAGTTGCCAGATACCATTTAACTTACAAACATACATGAAAAATAAATTCATTACAAAAACAAAGGAGAAAAAAAGATTTAATTTTTATTACATAATATTTACAAATATTATAAAATATAAAATATATAATAATATATATATATATATATATATATAATATATATATATATATATATATATATATATATATATATATATATATATATATATATATATATATATATATATATATATATATATATATATATATATATATATATATATATATATATATATATATATAATAATATATATATATATATATATATATATATATATATATATATATATTATATATATATATATATATATATATATATATATATATATATATATATATATATATATATATATGAGAAAAGTCTACTTCAGAGGTTGTAATGTACCTTTAAAACCAAAGGGAATAGTGCGTGCAGTTCCGGGAATAGTTACACGTTTACCTTCAGTCATACGGAAGCGTTTGTTCCCTGTTCGTATTGTCATATTACCAAGACGGTCAGCTCTGAAATTCACAGTTGGCACAGTGAAGGTGGTATCTCTATTATTTACGGTTTGCGCGTGCTGAATATTTCTTAAGTCTTTATGTTTTGCTTTATATTCAACAGAATGTTGATATTCCGGTGAATACATCTGACTGATTGCTTTAGCTGTTACATCATGATCCTTCAAACAGTTCTGGTATCTTATATGTTGTTCATTTTCAGCTGTAGTGTTATCTACTTTATCAAGGACTATTCGAAGCATATTCTCAAAATTGATGGCATCTGATGATGCTCTATTTAAAGATATCCCCTTAGCTTTGAGAATATGATCAAATGTACCATCAGCTTTAACGACACGAACAGCATAACTCTTTGGACCTACACAAATAAAGCTGTCAGCATACGCACCAGGTCCGAAATTCGGCTATCTCATCTGTAAGATCACCAAGAAACTGACCTGTCTGAGGAAGCTCTACTCCTTCTTCAGCAGCAAAAATGCAGCTGTCTGTATCACAGTAGAGGGCTCGACCGTTTGTTTTTTCTAAAAGATTATACAATTCTACTCGTGCATAAGCTGTTGTGAATGATGCTATGGCCAGATTTGTAGATTTTGCAGTGGTTTCCTCGTATTCGGTATGCCGGACCCTTGAAATATACCGACCTCCTGCGACTAGAACGTCATGAATCTCCAACTCACGACGTTGGAACAATTTGAAGAGCTCTACCTCTGTCTCTGAGACTATATCTTCAACTTCCGGAGTCCGCATGGCCATACGTCCCCACAAGGAATTTAACATCAATTTAGAAATATATCTCATTGCTGGATTCTTCTCCTTCATCTTCTCTACATCCAATTCAACCCCCTCCCTTTCAAAGGAAGCCAATGCGAATTGCCTGAAGTTCTATAGTTTTCACACCTTCTGGTAAACCTGAAGCCTTAGTCTTTCCATTTTAGAAATGTTTGTACGAACTTGATGAAAACGTCTGAAGACTGCACAAATGCCCATACCTCGAAGATTTTCAAAATTCTGTAACCTTTCATTACAGCTTTCTCTAACTCAACCGAGGTATATACACCCTTAAATGCTCTCTGATTCGCATTATGATTACACTCATCTTTGTTTTCATGTTCAGCACATAATCTGCATAATGGAAAAACAAGCTTACCTTTCACTCTTAATGGAAGAACAGGGAAATATAAATCCTGAGGAGGTAAAACCTGAATATACGCAAGACCAAAATAAGTTGTTCCGAGCTCATTTATGAAATCTGGTATGGAAGGTAACCTTTCTCCCACGATCTTCATAGGAGTACCTATTGGAAACATCCTTAGTTTTCTGAACGAAAGGATACAAAGAAGTAAAATCGTAATAATACAACTTTATCTTTCCTCCTGTAGACGGGAAAATAATTAGTGAAAACTTCTGTTCTTCCACCAAAAAGCGCATCTCCAGGGGATAGTCTAGCGTTTATTGTAGAGTTAGAAACACTGTTCACATAATCTC
>SEYY01000155.1:95928-98428 GCA_009176605.1 Armadillidium nasatum
TAATTTATTGTTCGGAGACACTTGCTGCTGCTCCGCTCCTACTAGATTTTTTTTTCTTCTTTCTTTCGAAAAAAAAAAATAAGTTTATATTTATTTTTTCGGTTCTTTTATTCCTCTTGCGTATAGATCTCTCTCTATATATATATATATATATATATATATATATATATATATATATATATATATATATATATATATATATATATATATATATATATATATATATATATATATATTATATATATATATATATATCTAATGTTCTTTTTTTCTATTTTATTTCCTCTCTCTCTCTCTCTCTCTCTCTCTCTCTCTCTCTCTCTCTCTCTCTCTCTCTCTCTCTCTCTCTTTTATTTTCTCTCTTTAGAATAATCGCACTTGAACTTGCACGTGTACGTCGTATACATCTATTTAAAAAGAAATAATTTGAAGAAGCAAGTCAGAAGAAATGTTGTTGTAAACGAAAAGCTTTCAACCTTATTGAAACGAACACTTTTTGTTAGTGTTAAAAAATTGCTACAGGTCTCCCTCTCCCCTTACTCCCTAAAATAAAGTCTCACGGATCTCCCCCCCCCTTCCCCCGAAAAAAACCCTTCCCCACCATCCCTTCCCCTTTTCTTCAATCGTCAGTAAAGGTTCACTCACTCGTCGTAGCTTTGATTTTGGATTGAAAAATCTATTTGTCGTGAGGTCTGTCAGTCATTTCAATTTCTTTTAGAGCGAAAGGAAAAATATATATATATTTTTTTTTTATTTCATTTTTTTAAGTATTTGAATGTGACGTAAATTGTTCTTTCGCTTCTCGTTAAAAATATTTTTTTGGGTAGATTTTTTTTTTTTTTTTTTTTTGGTTTGGTTTGGTTTAGAAGAGTGAAAATCATCTTCGTTGATGAAAATTAGTTTATAGTTCGGAGGAGATTTGCGTAGTTGGTACCGGAGCAGATTTAAATTCAGGGATCTTGAGCCGGAGCCCTGAGCCGGAGTCGGATCCTTATGATTTTAAAATTGTGAAATGAATGAGTTTGAGCCGGGAAAAAAATCACCGGCTTTACAACTATGGTTAGTAAGTCGTATAAAAATGTTCGTCAGTTTTTGATTTTTCAAAATATTAAAAAAAATAAAATTAACAAAGCAGTTAATATATATATAATATATATATATATATATATATATATATATATATATATATATATATATATATATATATATATATATATATATATATATATATATATATATATATAATATATAATATATATGCCCCCTCCTTGAAAATGGGCTCTGCCCGTGAGTGGTGGCGATCTGTAAAATATATATATATATATATATATATATATATATATATATATATATATATATATATATATATATATATATATATATATATATATATATATATATATATATATATATATATATATATATATATATATTAAATTTTTCTTGAAAACTTTTCTTTTTCTTTCTTTTTTTTTTTTAATAATAATATATGATGAGTTTTCATATGGTAATATTTTATTCATTTCCGGATGTAATAAAAAATTATTATGGAAATTTATTTTCGAAGGTTTCCTTTTTATTGCCTTCCTTTTTGAATTGATCTTTTATGCTCTTATTATTTATACTTTTTTTTTTTTAAATATATTTTCATTCATTTATTTATTTTTTCGTATTTTTGGCATTTTTCCCTAGGCCTATCCGGTTGAACTATTGTTTGTCTAACACCCTAAGCATTTTTATTTAGTTTATTTTTCCTTCCCTATATACTAGATTTTTTATGTATATTTGTGTGTTTGTTATGCCTTCATTTCTTTTTTCTTTCTTTCTCCTACCCCCCCTACCACCTTACCCCTACCCAACAATCCCCATGGTTATTATTGAATTTCGAATTTTGAAATTTTAACTTCTTTCCACCCCTACCCCCAACACCCCCCCCCTTCCATCTCCTTTAGCCTATTGGCTAATTTGACCGTTCGTGTGACATTTGACTTTATTATCTCGTTACAGTAACTTTTTAAGTTTTGAAATTTGAAAATCAGAATTTTGGAGTGATTTGTAGTTTAAAAGGTTGTGAGAGTGTAGAGGAATGAAAGGAGTCTGTGAGAACAGTTTTCGAATTTTGAGAGACATTGTATTTTATATTCACATATGCATATACACTAGCACTACCCCTATATATATATATATATATATATATATATATATATATATATATATATATATATATATATATATATATATATATATATATATATATATATATATATATATATATATATATATATATATATATATATATATATATATATATATATATATATATATATATATATATATATATATATATATAGCACGACACGATCTCCGTATTCATTGAGATTTGTCTGGACGAACTCTTACTTTGCTGGTTTCGCGCTCGCCTTTTGAAATAAATTGCGATCATTTTGAAATACTGGGGAGAGAGAGAGAAATTAATTAGACATGAGAAAGGAACTGAAAG
>SEYY01000155.1:103428-110928 GCA_009176605.1 Armadillidium nasatum
TTTTTTTTTTTTTTTTTTTTTTATTTTTAAATATTTTTTAACGTTTTTTTTTTTCTTCTTTCTTTCTTTTATAATTGCAAAAGAATTTTATTTCTTAGTCTTGGTGTTCGTTTTCGGTATTTGGTGGGGGAGTGGGGAGGGGAATATTTATAATATATATTATTAATATTAAATCTTCAGTATATCAAGTTAGTATATATATATATATATATATATATATATATATATATATATATATATATATATATATATATATATATATATATATATATATATATATATATATATATATATATATATATAATTCTTGTACTTTAAGTTTAGAGCTGTGATGCAGAAACATTATTTTCTCCAGTTTCTTGAGTAATTTCATTTCGTCTTGGGAGTTTATATTTGGTCCCCACTTTTAAATAACCTTACACTCTTAATAGATAAAGTTGGAGCCAAGAGATATTTATAAGCCAAAGTATGTAAATTAATTGTCGAAATAATCGGCAGAATCTTGACGATGAGCGTTGTCTCATTAGTAATATATATATATATATATATATATATATATATATATATATATATATATATATATATATATATATATATATATATATATATATATATATATATATATATATATATATATATATATATATATAATATTAATAATAATAAATTATTAAATTAAATAAAAAAAAAAAAAAATGTTTTTTTTTTTTTTTTTTTTTTACATGATTTTAATTGGAACTATTAACTATTAATATCTATTATTTCTAATCCAAAAGCTTTTTTAATTGTTAAAATTTTATAAATTTATTTTTATTGTGAAAATTTGCCATTTTAATTAACGTCGTCAAATGAGAAGATAAATTGATTTTAAGATGTTGTGTGACTTCGACGTTTCATTAAAGGATTCTCATAATCCCTCGTTAATCTAAAAGCTCGTAGGATCGAATAATTTCACAATTAATGACAATAAATTTTTATATAATTTTTATATAATATCTTTTTATTTTATTTTTGTTCTTTGCGCGCGCGCACACACACACACAGAAAGAAAGAAAGAGAGGAGAGAGAGAGAAAGAAAGAAAGAAAGAAAGAGAGAGAGGAGAGAGAGATAAAGAAAGAAAGAGAGAGAGAGTGAGGAGTAGGGGGTAAGGACGGGTGGAGTTTAGTTTGTTTACTCTTGTGTGGATTGGATAACGATCTCATTTTATTAGCGTTCATTATATGTGTTTACGTAAACAAAATCTATTGTGTTCCTCTGCCGCCACCTTCCTTTTTTTTTTTTTTTTTTTAATCTATATTTATTTATTTATTTTTTAATCTTAAACTGAGTTTGTTTAATCTTTCATCAAATTTCTTTTCTTGAGAATTTTCTTTTTAATATCTAAAAGATAAACAAATAATAATTGATTGTTTCTCTTTCTTCTTCATCATCAACTTTGGTTCTTTTTATATGTAGTCTTTTATTATCCTTTATTATAATGTATGAGGTTGTATAAAATGTCGAATTCGACCTCTTTTATGATCACATATGTTTTATATTTATGAGAAACATTTTAGGGTTATTTTTAGCAAATTGTTTGTTGATATTTTTATTATTATTATTATTATTATTATTATTATTATTTTTTCTTCATCATCTTCATTCTCTTTATCTTTTCCCTGCGTATATTCTGTTGTTGTTTTTGGTATCAGGAATGAGATGCATACGGGCGAAGACAAATTTTCTCTCCTTACAAGACTCGAGGGACCATTGTTAATTAAAAGGGGTTTTCTTGCTGGAATTCTACTACCGGTTTCGCCTCTTTAACGGCGTCGAACGTTGGCCGTTTCGCCGTTTTCATGTTTGTGTAAATTTGGAAATTTGGAGATTTTGGAGCTTTTGTAGGCACTTTAAGATATGATGAATGCGACGTGGTGATTCTCTCTCTCTCTCTCTCTCTCTCTCTCTCTCTCTCTCTCTCTCTCTCTCTCTCTCTCTCTCTCTCTCTCTCTCTCTCTCTCTCTCTCTCTCTCTCTCTCTCTCTCTCTCTCTCTCTCTCTCTCTCTCTCTCTCTCTCTCTCTCTCTCTCTCTCTCTCTCTCTCTCTCTCACGCAGACACACATCGTTCTGAACCTACTTTGCTTTTACATCAGCATTATTATGTCAGTTGTTTTCGTACACTACAACATGAGAGATACGATGTATTCTATTATTAATATTATTATTATTGCTATCATTTCGCTTTTCTTGGTTTATTTGCCCGCTTTACTTCTTCTCTCCAACTTGGAACGTATCCGAGTAGCTTGAATTAATGGTATTAAAATGCCAAATTTCCTTTAGATTTTATGTATCTTCTTTTTTTTCTCTTTCAGTTATTGGACTCGTTTATTCTTTTTACGCGAATCTCGTTAAATAATATGAACACTCGAGGTTTGAAGATTTTTATTCTTTTAAAAGGAAAAAATCTTTTTACAGCTTGAAAGTTTTAATAACTAGTGTATATATATATATATATATATATATATATATATATATATATATATATATATATATATATATATATATATATATATATATATATATATATATGAGAGAAAGAGAGAGAGAAGGAAATTGAATCTTATATCAAGATTTGAAAGATTGGTTTGAATCTTATAATTACATCACCCTAACGATAACAGGCTCCTGAAGAGCCTCTTTTCTCTGTCTTCACTTTCTATTATTTGTAGACATTTGTTACCTTATCGTCTCTTTACAGCTTTACTTAACTTATCGACCGTGTACTGGTTCTAAACATTTCGAAATAACTTTGTAACTATAAGTTTACCTTTCTCTATCTATATCTATATCTTTCTATATCTATCTATCTATCTATCTTTATCTATATCTATCTATCTGTCTATCTATCTCTATCTATCTCTCTCTCTCTCTCTCTCTCTCTCTCTCTCTCTCTCTCTCTCTCTCTTCAATCTATTCTCAAATTACTCGTAGTTTGATTTTCCTAATTCTTTTTATCAGTTTTATCTCTTTCTTATCTTTTTTTTCCTTCACTTTTTCTCTTTCTCCTCCTCTTTTCTTCTTTTAAAAAAATTAAGATTTTCTGTTATACTCTTTGGTGTAACTCATCTTTGTATTTTTACTCACTGATTTTGCTTGGACACTTTTAATTAAATTAAACTTCCTTTATTCGTTACACTTTTACTTTAAGCATCCTATACTAGTCTCTAATAATAATAATAATAATAATAATAATAATAATAATAATAATAATAATAATGATGATGGATTTCAGCATAAAATGTTTTTAGTATTTTAGTAACTAAAACCTTAATTAAACATTATGAGCAGTAAAGTGAATCATAGTTATTCTTCGCCTCTATTACCAAAGAGGTTAAACAGTAAAGTTCATCCGTCGTTGTTGTGTAAAAACAAAGACCCTTTGAGTGAGGTGAGAAATGTTCGCAGTCCCCTCCTCGAACGGTCTAAAATTCAGTTAAGAAATCACCATTCTTCCCACGGTATCGAAAATCATTTATACGAAGAATTGAATAGTGATGGAAGTGTTGGTGGTGTGGATAGTGGTAAAAGGTGGTGTAATAATAGTAAAATTTCTAAAAGTGTTTTGAGTTACGAAAATACTGGATCCCTTTTCGATTATAGTTGTGGTAGTCCATTTGGTAGTTTAAAGAAGAACAGCGATATTGGTACTTCGGAAAGAAGTAACGATTTTTCGGATCTAATGAAACTTATCACAGTGCCGGACTCCGATGTTCGTAATTTATCGTCGTTATCCCCTCCTCCTTCTCCAGGTCCATGCGTTATTAATTCCGGACTAAGAAAATCATCGAAGTATTTTTCTTTGATAAGGAGGAATAGGAGCCAAAGTCCAAGCTTGATACCGGGGAACGGGGTCCAATCTTACCATCAAGAACAGTATTCTAGTCCATGTTTAATTCGGAAGCCTTTTATCTCCGGTTCGGACGATGGGAAAACTTTTAGAGTTGGTGAGAACTCGCATTCATCTATTAATGGGTATCATCACTTCGACGCCATCAATAAAGAAAGCAGCTGGAGAAAGAAACACTTGCAACACCAACAACATCATCAGCAATTTCCAAGATCGAAAAAACAGTTTCCTGACCCCAATGCCCTTTTCCCCGTTGCATCGACGTTGTCCTCAAAGCAGTCATCGAGTATTACTGCTGGATCTCGACTGAATTTTGATCTGGAGGCTCTGTTGAGGATAGATGACCTGCGAACTTGGATCAAAGACTTAGAAGCATCTCGGAGTATGGGGTATCAGACCCTTTATAGCGATTACAATGATTACGATACAGAGACAACGGTAAATTCTTCCACTTGTTCTTCTGTATTTCATACGACTTCGTCTTTCTTCGGTAAGTTTTAATATTTAAATTTATATTGTTCTTATTTAATTATTTTTTTTGTTTTATTAGTGTTTTTGTTACCCATAATTATTATTATTATTATTATTATTATTATTATTATTATTATTATTATTATTATTATTATTATTATTATTATTATTATTTACCTTTTAATAGATGTTTTTAAATTTTTTTTGTTTTCGTATATATATTTTTGTGATTATTATTATTATTATAATTATTATTATTTATTATTATTATTATTATTATTATTATTATTATTATTATTATTTACCTTTTAATAGATGTTTTTAAATTTTTTTTGTTTTCGTATTATATATTTTTGTATTATTATTATTATTATTATTAATTATTATTATTTTTTGTTATCATTATTATTATATTATTATTTCTTATTATAATTATTATAATTTCATAGAGTATTTGCACGAGAATTATTTTGAAATATAAATTTTAATTGTTGTTGTTGCATTTCCTGTTGTTTTTTTCTCTAAATATTTATTACTCATATTTCTTTCTTTTTTTTAAAACTTTTAATTCTTCCCTCCCGCCAGCCCACCCACCCTCTCACCCCTAACACAATGACACATACACACATATCATTTCCACTACTACACATGACACTTGTCTTTGCAATTTCCTTACTCACTCTCTCTAGTGTTTATGCGCCATCCAACCTTCGCATTTGTGTGTATGTACAAGTATGTATGTACTATTTTTTTTTTCTTTCTTTTTATGCAAATGTATGTTTGTTTTCCCTATTGAAGTTTCCCTTTTTTCCCCCCCTTCCCTCTTTCTTCTTTGTGTATTTTCTCTCGTACATGAAATTGAGATTGAATTTGTTACACTTGATAAATGATTTTTTTTTTAAATATTTTTTTTTGTTTTGTTTTTTTTGTTTGTATGTTTGTCTGTTCCCCCCCCCCACCACCTCCATTCTTCCTATTTACTTAGGTGTCAGGTAGGGGGAATTGGAGAGATTGTGAGGAAGATTTGGCAAATATTTGAGTTTTCACAGGTTTTCTGTATCTCTTCTGTTGCGTCTGGTGATATATATATATATATATATATATATATATATATATATATATATATATATATATATATATATATATATATATATATATATATATATATATATATATATATATATATATATATATATATATATATATATAACACCAGTGTTTAAATGAGTCACGTTCTCTTTTTGTTTATAACATTTCTTTTTGTCTCAAAGCGTTAGTGGAAAAGAGAAATTTTCATTAAAATTTATCATGAGGATTTTTAGGAAGAAGTTTTTTAGAAAGTTCCCTCATATATATATATATATATATATATATATATATATATATATATATATATATATATATATATATATATATATATATATATATATATATATATATATATATATATTATATATATCATAATAATTCCGATCCTGATCATATTTCTTAACAAATCAATTCTTCTCTGCACCTGCAGTCGATTGATTTGTGTGGTTTTGTCCAAAATATAACAAATATATATATATATATATATATATATATATATATATATATATATATATATATATATATATATATATATAATATATATATATATATATATATATATATATATATATATATATATATTGAAAACGCATTTCAAATCTTTGTTATAATAATGTTGGTCTGTTTCTCAGTTGCCATTAGTAGTTTCTCAAGTTTTGATTTTTGTTCCAAGAAATTTAAGTATTAGTTTTAGGGATTTCAGTTACGATAGTTATGTAACTAGATAAAGTTAGTTTTTTTTTCTTCTTTCCGTTCAACATTATCAGAAATCTTTTGTATATTTTCATGTCTAAGTAAGTTTTATCTCTTTTATGAATAAAATTGTGTTTACATAGAGATAGTTTTTAACCTTTTCCACCTTTTTTTATTTTCTCTAGTCTCTCGGCACTCGTTGAATTGTTGCATCACTCTTTTCAATATTGATATTACAAACAACAGTGAACTTCGATAGTTTCCTGTGGCAGCTCTCTTCCTTTGAGGAAGGTTCTTGTGACACGTTTTCCGTACAGTCTTACCTTTTTACTGTCCAGATTGCTGACCAGAATCATAACTGCTATGTTCAGTCTTACATTTGGTGTAGTGGTTAAGTTAAGTCTGAAACACATTCTCTTTTTCTATTCTTTTTCGTCTTAATTTGATATTGAAGATTTTCAAACTCCGGTGTATAATGCCATCTCGGCCTTTAATTTGACCCTGGTTCTTGATTTTTCATCAACTATTGTGTAATTTGATAACCATCTGGCCATAGCCACACATATATATATATATATATATATATATATATATATATATATATATATATATATATATATATATATATATATAATATATATATATATATATATATATATATATATATATATATATATATATATAATAGGAAGAGGAAAAGCTTTTTTTATATTTTGTGTTTTAATTTTTGTTTTATTGATATAACCTTATTTTTATAAGGTTTGCTTGTGTGGTGTTTTCCCTCGTTTGACATTCGTTTCATATCTGATTTTGAAGGAATGATTTCGGTTTTATATATATATATATATATATATATATATATATATATATATATATATATATATATATATATATATATATATATATATATATATATATATATATATATATATATATATATATATTTTTTTTTTTTTTTTTTTTTTTTTTTTTTTTTTTGCACTTATATAATTTATCTTTCTTTATTTTTTATTATTATTATAATATTTTTTTTGCGATTCATTTTTTTAAATTATTTTGTATTTCATTGTTAATAATTTGTTCTTTTTTAAATGTCTAAGCTTATTACAGTTATTATCTTGTTGTCGTTTATTTTTTTCTTTGTATTTGTATTTGTATCAACATTTTTTCTTGTCCCCTTCATTTTTGTTTCTTTCACGAGGTTCTGTGAAATGGGTAGGTGAGAAAACGGATATATATATATATATATATATATATATTATATATATATATATATATAATATATATATATATATATATATATATATATATATATATATATATATATATATATATATATATATATATATATATATATATA
>SEYY01000155.1:118428-130928 GCA_009176605.1 Armadillidium nasatum
CAGTTATTATTTATTTTCTCGAATATTTATAGTTAAATATACATATCTTAGTTTTCTTGGAAGGAAACTAATGTTAACTAATTATTAATTAAGAGTATTCTTTAGAAAAGACGTCACATACTTTCTCTGAATAGTTCGGAAAAAGAAAAGAAAAAAAAAAAATCACCATAAAATGTGTTTTGAATCCAAAACAATTTGTGAAACTATTGATTCTTTTTCATCTCATGGGGAAAAGTAATTTTATAATAAGGGGGGGCGGGGAAGGGGGTTGAATACGAATATAGATTCATTTTCTTGTATTGAGATTAGGTTGAAGAATAAATTTCCTGTATTGAGGTAAATTAAGATTCAGTTGCCTGCAATTAAGGTTTCAAGATACAGTTGCATGTATTGAGGTTTAGATTTAATTGCCTATATTGAAACTGAATTCCATGTATTGAGTTTGTCCAAATTTAATTGCATATATTGGAAGTTAAATTAAAATTCTATTACCTATATTGATGTTTTGATGTTATTCAATGACTTTATTGAGATTAAGATTCAGTTGCAATTTTTGTTTTGTTTTAAGATCTAGTTGCGTGTATTGAGGCTTAAGATTCATTTGCCTGTATTAAGGCTAAGTTATGATTCAACAGCCTGTATTGAGATGAAAGTTTCATTACATGATCATCATCCAACATTTTAGGAGTTGGGAAACTTTTGGTAGTATCGTTAGCATTAATAATTATTAATTTCTCGTATTATTTTTTATTAAAAGTTAAAATTTTTAATTATTATTATTATTATTATTATTATTATTATTATTATTATTATTATTATTATTATTTAGAACACAAAAATAAACTCTGTTTTTATCCTTACACACACACGCACGCACTCATATATATATATATATATATATATATATATATATATATATATATATATATATATATATATATATATATATATATATATATATATATATATATATATATATATATATATATATATATATAGATATATAGAGAGAGAGAGAGAGAGAGAGAGAGAGAGAGAGAGAGAGAGAGAGAGAGAGAGAGAGAGATTTGAAAAGAAATCAATTAATTAATTAAAAGCAATCACTTTTTAATTGGATTTTTTTTAGGTCTGCGTTTATTGAAACAAACAAACAAACGAAGATTTAATTTTCGTGGTACGTCTGATTTTTTTTTTTTTTTTTAAGTTGATGAGGGCTATTAACATAGAAAAAGGGGGTGAGGGAGATGGGAAGGTAGGGAGTAATGAGAGGTGGGGGTTGTATTCAGTTTTTAAAATGGAGTATTATTTCTTTGTAGTGTGACTAATCTAATTCTTTTCCTGTTTTTACCATTGTTGTGTGAAGTGACATAATTGCTTCTACGTAATATATATATATATATATATATATATATATATATATATATATATATATATATATATATATATATATATATATATATATATATATATATATATATATATATATATATATATATATATATATATTATATATATATTATATGATATAGTAGTATATAAGTGTTATTGATTGCCTAGTTTTATGTTTGTGTGTATGTGTGAGAGTGTATTCTTTGCACATTGTTGTAATTAGGAGGTTTAATGATTTCTTCGCCATTATATTAGGTTTTACGATGCTATAACTTTCTTCTTTGGCCTTTATTGCATTCCACTCAGATTTTCCAAGCTTAATTTCTAATTTGTTTATGTAATTCCTGCTTAATTGGCGTGAAAATATTAATAGGTTTCGCATTCAAATTTCCTTATTAAAAAAAAAAAAAAAATGCAAGAGGGAAAAAAAAAAGATTTGTTTGTGTTATATACTTTCGTATACAGTATTTGTGTATTTTCATGAATTTTGGTTGTTTCTGTGTGTGTGTGTATCTGTATATACGTTTGTGTATATAAAAGTTATCTTTAGCTTTAGTTTTCTTTTTACTTTTTAATGTAATTTATCATTTTTTAGTTTCCTTTTTTAATTTGTATTATTATTATTATTATTATTATTATTATTATTATTATTATTATTATTATTATTATTATTATTATTATTATTATTATTATCATTATTATTATTATTATTATTTTTATATATATATATATATATATATATATATATATATATATATATATATATATATATATATATATATATATATATATATATATATATATATATATATATATATATATATAGGCCTTTCCCCTTTTTCAATTTAAAAATTAAAAAAAATGAAACTTATTTGTAAATATATTGTAGTAGAATATCTTGCAAAATTACGGTAAATTTAGTCAATTTTTTTAAAACACTTGTTGATTTGTTCTCAAATAATACAAAGAGGCTTAAAAATATCGTAAAAGTTTCGTAACTTGAGAAAGGAGACCCACTTCAGCCCAACCCCGTTTGAAACGCTTCATAAACACTATCAAAGACCCTTACCATGCGTAAAGTAATATATGGACAACTCTTATATACTTAGAATCGTTCTGCATATAAAGCATTCAAATAAAATTTATTAACTATTGTATGAATAGCTTTTTTTTAATTACTGATAAAGTATATTTACATTAGTATTAATATGTAAATGACAAAACAGAATAAAGACAGGAGACTGATCATCTAAATTCAGAATAGCAGAGAGAGAGAAAAAAAAATTATGATAAATGAAAATGACCCCGATATCGTATCCTTGTGGGGGAATTAGAGGGTCAACTCCTTTCCACTCACTCTTTTAAAGAATCACTCTTTTCTATTCATTCTTTTGTAGATTCATGGCTCTGGATGAGTAACTTTTTTGAGGAATCATGATTCAATTTCCAAAAACTTTCTTTTGATCATTCTGAAATTAGTGGGCCCAACCCCCTTCCTCTCTCTCTCTCTCTCTCTATATATATATATATATATATATATATATATATATATATATATATATATATATATATATATATATATATATATATATATATATATATATATATATATATATATATATATTGGCAGGTTATTTATTACTTGTTCTGTGCGTTTCTTTCTTTCCCTTCCCCCCCTCCCAAGAGGTTTTTTTTGGATAACTTTATATATATTTTTGTGTTTTACTCGACTTGACACATACACTTATCTTGAGCCATAAAGCTGTTCACTCTTAGTGAAACTCTTTGGAAGACTTTGGAAGCGAAATGTCGAAGAAGACGGAGGAGGAGGAAGAGAAAAGGAAGGAAAAAAGGTATTGGAGTATTGGACTTGGTTAGGGGAGAGAGAGAAAGATAAGAGATTGCTTTTTCATTCGATAAATTATTTTTTTAGTTTTATTTATTTATTTAATTTTGATTTTAATTCGGTGATTGTATTGTTGATTTCCTTTTTCATTTTATTAATAAGGTGACGATCGGAAATGATAGTTGGTTGTTATAGAATTAAGTTATGTTATCCTTGTTGTTCATTATTATTATTAATTATTTTTAAATATTAATTTATTATAATTTATCATTATATATGTTACTAAGAAAACAGTATTATAATTCCGTACTTTCTAATTTCTATTTCGTTTATTTTATAAAATTAGATTTTTTTTTTCTTTCTTTCTTTCTTTCTGTGACGACGTTTGTGGGTCTCTCGTTTCCGTCGCGGTTATTTCTGGTAATGTTCAATGCTTGTCACATAAATAATAAACATTGCCATTAACATGCAAGTTTCAAGTTACGGAGTTTTTCCCAGAATTATTTTAAAAGATTTTTAAGGTCTTAGGGAAAGTCGTAGTGGGGGGAGGGGGGGGGAAAGGGTAAGGTAATAAAATTATCGAAGGCTTAACGCTATTATTGAAGTCGTTTGTTTATTTGGGTTTTTGAAACAGACCCTAAACACGTTAGGGTCATGTTGGTTTCCTCTCGTTTAAGAGGGGTCGTTCTTTCTGAGAATTTTTTTTCTTCCTTTTGGAAGGGATGAGAGGGAGTTGGGGTAAGGAATGTCGGTATTCTTTGTCCTTGATAGATATTTGCTTGTGTACTTACTCTCTTATTTGTTGCTGTTCTCTTTCATTTCAACGAATGGGGTAGAGGAGAGAGAGAGTGAGGGAGGGAGGGAGGGAATATTTGTAGAGTAGAAATGAAAAGATTTTTAAAATTTTCAGTTTAAAAAAAAAAAAAAAAAAAAATCTTAAGCGAAAACAGTGAAAAAAACAAAAGAAAAAAACAATCGTTGAAATTGAGGAAGAAATGTTTATTCAATTAAGGGTTAAAACCTACGCACAAATGTGAAAAGAATAGAAAGAGAACTAAAATATATATATTATATATATATATATATATATATATATATATATATATATATATATATATATATATATATATATATATATATATATATATATATATATATATATATATATATATATATATATATATAAATATATATATATATATAATATATATAATGTTGCTGAAAACAAAATGATGCCATACATTGATTCCAAATAAGGTAAATGTATAAGATTGGTGCGAAAAAAAAGGATATTTCGTAAGGTTGATAAGATAGAAAGAAAATAAAGTTGAAAAAGGATAAATTTTTTTTTTTTTTTTAGTGACGATAGTTTAAAAAGAAAATATCCCTCCCACAATTCCTTTTCACCCTCCCACAATAGGATTAATTAATTAATTTATATCGAAAAGATATTTTGAAAAGCATAATTTTTTCTTTAGTAAATTAATGACGTGGAAGGAATTTTTTTTTTTTTTTTTTTTTTTTTTTTTTGATGGGAGTGGTGGGTATATGTGTTCTTGTTTTGGCGTCGTCGTTACTGATTTTTGTGTGTGTGTGTGATTTTGCACGCGTGTGTGTGTATGTATGTATGTATTCTTCCTCTGTCCTTTTTACTTTGCTTCCTCGTTTTCCTTTCTCAATTTGTCAAGAACTTTAATTAATACAATTTATGGTGGTTTTTTTTTTTTTTTTTTTTTTTTTTTTTTAGGGGGGGGGGATACATTTTTTTTTTTTTTTTTTTTTTTTTTTTTTTTTTTAATATCAAATATTAAAGTTTTACTCTTCGGAAAGTAATCGAGAAAATATTTGGAAGAGTGGAACGGGTTTCATTAGAATATATATATATATATATATATATATATATATATATATATATATATATATATATATATATATATATATATATATATATATATATATATATATATATATATATATATATATATATATATATATATATATATATATATATATATATATCCACTAGAGGAGGGAAAGAGGGAGAAGCAAAGTTATAGTTGAAATTTTTTTGCAAAATGCCAGAAAGGGTGTGAGAAAGATGAACCAGAAAGTTTATTGCTTTTTCTACGGAGAAAAGAGTTTTGGTGTTATACGAAGAATAGATTTTGCACGATACGAAGGAGGGAAGTAGCACTCCAGAAGCGATGAGGTTACCCCCCCCCCCCACTTTTAATAAATGGCTCATTACGGTGCCCAGTGGTACGCACCCTTTCGCGCTCACTCCCACCTTCTTCTACAGTTCTACACAGAGTATTCTCTCCTTTCACACACAATAAACTATTACAAACAACACGCCCTTTAAAAAAATAATAATTATAGCATCCTCAATAGTAGCCTCGGAGAAGCTCATAAGGGTGGCTTCCAAAAAATTGCCCCTCATCACCACTTGAGAGCTCATAGCCTCCGGTGTTGGGGTTGGCATCAGCAAGATATTTCTAGAACACTCGCGATCCAATTTCCACTTGGTTGAACAAAACCTATCTTCTTCTAGACCTCTCCTCTTAATGTTGACCGAAACACAGGTGCTTGAGCGTTCTGATAGCAAACCCCTTTCTGTTTCCTCCTACTGTCTCTCCATCCACAATTTTTAGCCAAAGGCGGTTGTTGTGCATATGTTCTCAACGATGTTGTTTGTTCTCATGTCTTTAATTGAAGCAGAGAAAACATGTTCGTTTTCAGTGAGCCAAAAACTTAGTTCATCCATCTCTCTACACGACACAAAACTATGATATCGAAAACACACAACTCAAACCTTCATCTACCCTTAATATTCTCGGTTTTTTTTTTTTTTTTTTTTTTTTCCTCGTGATCTTTCTTGGAAAGATTACATTACCTCTTTTTCTTAACAAACTTCTAAGAGTTTGGGAGTTCTGAGGCGCATTCGTAATTTTTTTCCCGCCACCCCAGTTACTTGCTCTGTAAAGGGGCATTGTTCGCCGCTGTATGGAGTACGCCTCACACATCTGGGTGCTTTCCACTCATACAGCTCTCCTTGAAAAGGTGGAGTCTAGGGCCTTTCGTCTCATCAAATCTTCCGCTGTAATTAATTCTCTCCAGTCTCTGCCCGTTAAATTGCTGCGTCACTCTCTCTATACTATCGCTATTACAACGAAAAATTGCTTTTCTGAACTCTCCCATCGCATACCTCCTCCATTGACAAGAGCTCGTGCAACACGCTTCTCAACACGTTCTCATCCATTATCTGTCCAACTCTCTGACCCCAGACTTAACCTCTATGCTCGGTCTCTACTGTTAAAGTCGGGAACACACTCCCTTTATCTGTTTTCTCAACTTCCTTTTATTTGTACACTTTCAAACGCCGTGTATCTGGACATGTCGACCTTTAACGACCAGATCTGTTATTTTTCCAACTTTGGTGGAAATTGGTAGGCCTATGGCCTTTGCCCTCCGGAATATATATATATATATATATATATATATATATATATATATATATATATATATATATATATATATATATATATATATATATATATATATATATATATATATATATATATATATATATATATAATGGAGAAAAAATAAATTGAGCCACAAATAACGTCGCTTGAAACGAAAGTACTACTTACGTCTTATGGCCCACCCTTTGTCACTGTTCAACCGTGTGTGTATGTGTTCTTGTTTGTAGTAGATTGTGACACGATTGTATGAGAGGGAGGGAGGGAGTGAGGGAGGACGACATGGATTGAAGGAGGACAGGCCTATATATATATATTTTGACTCACTCAGAGTGAGAGGACAAGACAAGAAAAGAGAGGAGGGTGGGAGGAGAGAGAGGAAGGGAGAGAGTGAGTGAGAGCCTATCTTAAAGCTGACTTTTTGATCCTCTTGAGAAGAAGAGATGGTTAGTAGCAATAGTTTTTCAGATTTTTTTTTTGGGGGGAGGAGATTTTCTATTTTTATCTTTCAAGGCAATTATGCTTTGCTATTTTTTCGCTTTTGTATATATTGCTTTTTTAAAGTTATATATATATATATATATATATATATATATATATATATATATATATATATATATATATATATATATATATATATATATATATATATATATATATATATATATATATATATATATATATATATAATATGGCAAATGGGACCACCCTTCAATATTTAAATAAAAACTCTATCATAAAATGGGAAAAAGAGTTGTTATGATGGGGTGATATTTAAACATGCACCCCCCTCCCCCTCCTCTTTCTTTTTATTGCAGATATGTTTTCGATTTTTTTCGTTTTGAGAGTTTTAAAGTCGAAATTAAAGTCTTAGTATGTAGAAGACTTTCTTTCTCTTTATATTCGAGAATGAAAACCCAATAAAATAAAAGTGACTTAACTCTGTATGAAATGTCTCTTTTAATTCGATATTGAATCCAAAACTTCTGAGTTTTATTTTATCTCTCATTCTAATGTTTATCTAATGTTTATCTTATCCCTCATCATTTTTTTATTTATTAATTATAAAACTAACTAACTCTTTCTTTCTTTCTTTTCTTTTTTTTTCTTTTTCTTTATTTCTCTTTCTCTTTCTTTTTCTTTTTCTTTTTCTTTCTTTTTCTCTTTCTTTCTTTTTCTCTTTCTTTCTCTCTCTCTTTCTTTCTTTCTTTCTCTCTCACATTATTTGTTTGTTCAGTTTTCAATTGGTTTTTATCTTTTACTAATTTCTGTTTCTCGATTTGAAAATTTTAAATGAAACTTTGTCCCAAATATTGATAAAGAAATTTTGAAGAAAATGAAAATTGTTGCATTTCTAAAGAAACGATGCAATCTTCCTAACTAATCTAAGTCGGTCTGTTGCTTTGAGGGCTAATATATATATATATATATATATATATATATATATATATATATATATATATATATATATATATATATATATATATATATATATATATATATATATATATATATATATATATATATATATATATGGACCGACCGGGACTACTTCCTCTGTTAATAATCAGGGAAAACCTGCCGGGGTTAATTGCAATTTATGCTTGTTATCAGTGGATTAAATGAAGCAAAATATAAGAAAATTAAGATTTTAATTCTTTTATTTCTTCGATGCATATTGAGTGTGGCAAAATGAATGCAACATAAAAGTGGAAACAAACAATTCATTCTCTTAAATTACTATTCAATATTAGAATCTTCTTGAACATTTACATAAGTTTTAGAATTTGTAGGAGTGAAATATTCAGTAACAGAGGGCAGTGGCTTTGAATATGTTACTGCTCTAAGATTGTATTTTAAAAACAGTAGCATTTCTACATTCTTTGGCAATAGTTTGATTCTATCTTTTTGAATTGATTTCCCATCTTTGATTCTCTTTCACTGGTGTTGGAGTTTGCTGGTGGGCACAAATTTACTCTTGCAATTGTTGCTAGTGTGGGAGGATCATTCTTGTTTGCCTTCCGGAAGGCAAGAGAATTGTCGTTGATGTTAATTTTTTTCATTTTACATAAGTAAATCTGTTGATTCACTATTGTGATTGAAAAATATTTTTTCAAACTTTTATTATACAAACATCTGTAATTTTCTGAAAAAATGCGCATAATCATTGTCTATTCTACACTTTCTTTATAATTAAATTAATCTCAATTAAAATTGTATCATCTTTTTAACCTAAAACTTCAGTGTTTTTGATCTTTTTACCAATTTTAGGCAAACCCGGCCATAGCCCAGGCCCAGGTCCCGACCCCGGCAAGATTCCAACCCCGGTCGGTCCCTATATATATATATATATATATATATATATAATATATATATATATATATATATATATATATATATATATATATATATATATATATATATATATATATATATATGCTTCCTTAGAATTAATACATAAATTTTAATCTAAACTCTGTAACCCCATACTTAACCGCTATGCTCAGTCTTACATGCACTCTACTGGTAAAGTCTTGAACAGACTCCCTTCATCTATTTTCCCAACTTCCCATGACTTACCCATCTTCAAACGCCGTGTATCGGGACATGTCGGCCTTTCATTTGACCAGATTTCTGATTTTCCCCCTAACTCTAACTCTGGTGGATATTTTAGTAGGCCTCTGGCCTTTGTCCGCCAGAGGTAATATAAATATATATATATATATATATATATATATATATATATATATATATATATAATATATATATATATATATATATATATATATATATATATATATATATATATATATATATATATAATATATATATATATATATATATATATATATATATGAAATAGAGACTTAAGTCTTCTAATTTAAAGCCCTTATTGAAGTTTCTCTTATCTCATCTCTTTATTGGGTGTATTTTAAAGGAGTTGCCTGAGAGATAAAACTCTTTATGGAGGAGCTTATTTGTTTATGCTTAGTTTATTATAAACATTCTCTCTCTCTCTCTCTCTCTCTCTCTCTCTCTCTCTCTCTCTCTCTCTCTCTCTCTCTCTCTCTCTTCTCTCTCTCTCTCTCTCTCTCTCTCTCTCTCTCTCTTTCTTTCTTTCTTTCTTTCTTTCTTTCTTTCTTTCTTTCTTTCTTTCTTTCTTTCTCTCTCTCTCTCTCTCTCTCTCTCTCTCTCTCTCTCTCTCTCTCTCTCTCTCTCTCTCTCTCTCTCTCTCTCCAATTTATTTTGTTTCTCCACTTTGTTACTGTATGAATATACGTTTGTTTTATATTAGTTGATTCCTTTCTTCTTTTCATTATACTTCGTTTGTTTGTCTGTTTAAGAGAAGTGAGCATTCTTTATTCATTGAAGAAAATAAAATAAAAATTAAATAATGAATTAACTCCTATTTTATTCGTTTTAATTTTGGTTGACATTTCTCCTATTCATGGTAAATGAAAGCTGAAGATCTCTCGAGTTCTTTTGACAATTTTTTAATAGTTGAGAATTTATTGATGAAATTTTGAGATGCTACTGCGAAGTTAGTGTCGATTTTAAATTTTTAATTATTTTTAAATTTAAAATTTTTTTTTTTTTTTTTTTTTTTTTTTTAAAAAAAAATAAAAATTATTTTATTATTATTTTATTTATTTACCTATTTTTTTATTAATTCTTACTAAAGTCTTTGACTTTAGTTTTGGGTATTTAATAATATTAGTGTGGTGTATTTCTCTTTATTTAGCCATTTTCTTATATACTTTTTTTTTTTTAAATAAAAAAATAAAAAAAAAATTTTTTTTTTTTTTTTTTTTTATATATATAATTCACAAGTTAAAAGAAGATATTTTTAAGAGGTTTCTTTCTGTAAATAAGTGGTTATTTTGATTGAAATTGTCTTCCTTTTTTTTTTTTTTTTTTTTTTTTTTTTTTTTTTTCAAGTACCCCTCGATATCTTCCTTCTCTTTTCTTCCATTGAACCCCTACCAAGGTTCTCTTAGTGCGTCTTTTCGTTGTTGAAATACACAGAAGAGCTTTGTTTGAGGTTTGCTTGCCTTCAATTTCCTACTTTTCAAAGGAGAGTCTTGGAGTTAATCAAAAGCTGATAAATCTTTTCAGAGGATTTCGAGCTGTTTTTGTTAATGATTTTATTGTTTTGGTTTAAAGCTGCTGAATTCATACGTTTCTTCATATACTCATGCGTATATTTGTGGAAAATTAATAAAAAAAAACGTTCATGAACACACTCATGTATGTATGATACAGGGTGATTACAAAATAGTTTCACAAGTTTACTCAACCAAAGGTATTTAATATATGGATACATGATTCATTGTCTTATATAGAGAAAGTTTTGAATTTTAGTACATCATCTTACAGATAGGTAGATGTGTGAATCTTTAGTCATACGTTACACACTAAGGCAGTAGTAGTCAGATCCGTACCAGACAAGGGTTACAGATTTTTATCTATTCAGTCAACGGCTATTGTGATATGCTTTCTTCGGATCATCTAAATTAATAGAAGCGATGGACAAATACCTTCGATTTGTCGTGACCCCAATGGAAAGAGTCTTCAGGTATCGGGAAATCGTTGTATCCAAACACGAGTGACATGTTAGTAGTTGTTGCATGTTCGGTTCATCTTCATCGCTGTGGAAGATTTTCATAGAGGTATATACGAACGAACTCTGTCACTATTGAAAAATGAAGGTATTACTGTCTTAGAGCGATTGAGACATTAACCAATTTTTTTTTTTTTTTTAGCATCCAGTGATAAGCTTCTGTTAGTTGGCTCTTCAAAAATAAGTGGGCGTAATCTTTTGTATATGACAAACATGCTCCAATATAAGGGAATGTACTAATGTTTATACTGGATAAAATAGTGCTCTCCTATAGTATTTTCAGAACCTCACTTGCCACATTTCTGTTTGTTTACCTTTATATTTAATATGAGGGTGTTGACTCGTCGCTAAAAATTAGACGGTTTATAATCCATTATCTTGACGAGGCTTTTGGATTTCTGTACAAAAAAAAAATAGCGAAAGTATTATTTTGTCTGTTTCATTTTAGATCCGCGTTTCACTACTGGGGTTCAATGAGCCTCCAGAGGATCCATAGAAGCTTTGAGGGGGTCGTTAAGGGGAAAATGTTATTTTGTAGGTCCATAATATGAGCTTAAGGGGTTCATGATAAAATATTGTAAGTTAGGACTCAGGGGTCCACAAACAAAAAAAAAATGTTGGTAACCCCCGATTTAGACCATTAGACATTGCATGCTTTTGTTAAAGTCACAGAAATATTTAAATTTATGTATTAATTCTAAGGAAGCATATATATATATATATATATATATATATATATATATATATATATATATATATATATATATATATATATATATATATATATATATATATATATATATATTATATATATTATATTATTATATATATATATTTTATATATCACACAAAAAAAGGTTATGAAAAGAAAAAAAGGAAGATTACTTGCTCCTTATGTGTCAAAAGAACAAAGCCAAGGTAGGCCGGCTCTCATATATATATATATATATATATATATATATATATATATATATATATATATATATATATATATATATATATATATATATAATATATATATATATATATATATATATATATATATATATATATATCAGTGATGGGCGAATTTAAAAATTATTCCTATTTTCGGATCCGCAAATCCTTATCTGAATTCAATTCCAGTGATTTTATTCAAGATTCTATATCCGAATTCTGATAA
>SEYY01000155.1:138428-140928 GCA_009176605.1 Armadillidium nasatum
ATATATATATCTACAAGAGGATCATCATATAAGGTTTAGGGTTGTCAGGGCTAGTGGGAAGGTGGTGGTAGATGATGTTTAAGGGCTTTTAAGCTATGATTAAATTTTTAGGTTTGGTTAAAACTGGAGATTTTATATATATATATATATATATATATATATATATATATATATATATATATATATATATATATATATATATATATATATATATATATAATATATGTTTGTGTGTGTGTGTGTGTTTTGTACTTTTTTGAAGGATTTTATTTTGAATAATTTAGGAAATATTTATGGTTATTATAACTTAAAAGTTTATATATATATATATATATATATATATATATATATATATATATATATATATATGTGTGTGTGTGTGTGTGTGTGTGTGTGTGTATATATTTTCTGGTGGGCAAAGGTCAGATATCTACCAAATTCCACCAGAGGTTTTAGGGATATCGGAATCGTCGTCGATTAATGGCCGACATGTCCTGATACACGGCGTTTGAAGATGTGTAAGTCAACGGAAGTTGGGAAAAAAAGGGAATTTGTTCCATCCAGACTTTCCCAGTGAGTACATGCAAGTCTGGGGTTGAAGTTGGGCATATATATATATATATATATATATATATATATATATATATATATATATATATATATATATATTATATATATATATATATATATATATATATATATATATATATATATATAGATAGAGAGAGAGAGAGAGAGAGAGAGAGAGAGAGAGAAAATAATTATTTGACGTACTTATTTAACAAAAGAATTAATTTAACCTTAGTTTTTAGTAAGGACTAAATTGTTTCCTTTTTTTAATTAATTAAGAATTTTACATTTCACATGCATTTGTCTATTCGAGGAGAGGAACTTTTCTAGGTAGATTTAAGATCCAGGGCAAGCGTGATCGTACCGGCTGCCTCATGCACGTGAATTAATCTCTACAAAAGTTATCTTATTTTTTTGCCTTTCAGTTAGAATTATTATTATTATTAGTAGTAGTAGTAGTATAGTGTTGAACAATTGACAACAGGTTCCAGACTCCATATGCATAGAGTATTAAGTAAATTTTTATTTTGTAGAACATTAGGAATAAGTATCGTTATATATATATATATATATATATATATATATATATATATATATATATATATATATATATATATATATATATATATATATATATATATATATCTATATATATTATATATAATATATATTAGATACTCTTATTCCGGAAATAGAAAAGTTGAATTTTATTATTATGATCAAAGGTTTTTGAATTTCCGTTTGTGATTCGTTCACATTTTGTTTTTCCATATTTTCTCGTTTATTTTTTTTTTCGTTTTTTTTCCCATTATGAAATTTATTGTTTTTAGTTCTTTTTATTTTTAAAATGTTTTGATAAAAATGTTGTGATCAACCTATAGATTAAATTTATTTTATAATTTTTTTTCTTTTTTTTAAAAATATTTGACTTCGTTTTTTTTGATATATATATATATATATATATATATATATATATATATATATATATATATATATATATATATATATATATATATATATATATATATATATATATATATATATATATATATATATATATGTGTGTGTGTGTGTGCGTGCGTGCGTGCGTGTTGAAAGAAAGTGAAAAGGGTTAATAAGATAATTGGAAAGTTGGTGGGATGAAAAACCCGATACTTCACACCCTTTCTTGAGCGGTTGTATGAGTTAAACAATCCTGAATATATGACGTTCACTTACCTTAGTCCGTGAGATTGTAGGCAACCCTTATACTGTATGAGTAAGCAATTGGGGCGTTGTAAATATCTGAAGGCATCTTAGAACTTAGTAGTTTTTAATAAGTCATTCTTCTCCCTCACGACGTCTTCGATATATATATATATATATATATATATATATATATATATATATATATATATATATAATATATATATATATATATATATATATATATAATATATATATATATATATATATATATATATATATATATATATATATATATATATATATATATATATATATATATATATATATATTATTTTCTTCGGTGGTTTTTAAACAGCTGCAATTTTTGATGGCTTTAAATATTTTTTTTTTTCAGTTGATTGAAAATGATGAAATATAAGTTGAATATGGTACGGCACACCTCATTTGTATTGTACCATTGTGTGTGTTTGTGTGCGTATGTCCGTATTACTACTACCTGTATGCATTTAATATGCCGCCCTCCGCCCATACGTATATAGTCGCATGGGGCGTTTGTTTTACAGATTTGAGGTCGATAAGTGTTGCTAGACGTCATTATAGTTTACGTATATAATTTGTTTTTATCAATGTCACTGTTACCGTCCTGTGACAGTCTCTCTCTCTCTCTCTCTCTCTCTCTCTCCTCTCTCTCTCTCTCTCTCTCTCTCTCTCTCTCTCTCTCTCTCTCTCTCTCTCTCTCTCT
>SEYY01000155.1:155928-168428 GCA_009176605.1 Armadillidium nasatum
TATTGGAATGTAACTCTTTTTCTACGTAGAAAATCATCCAAGTACCTATTACTTATTTTTTTTCAAAATTTCTTCATTTCATCACCCTTTGATTTCGCTTAAAAATTTTGGCAAAGTGTATTGACGATTTCTATATTGGATGTTAATTTTAAAATTAATTTTATAAATCTTGGAAAATTTATTACATCTACAAGCATATAGAGTGGGTTACATTTGCTCATAAAATTAATACCTTAATAAACTTTGTAAACCTTAAACTTTTTAAGACACATTGAATAATCTTAGTATTTGATCACGTTGAGTGATTTCAAATAATCTCAAACTTTTGATAACAAATTTATTTTTGATAATACTTGTTTCTCATTATTTGTTTGATAATAATGGTTTAAATATAAAACCTATAAAAAAATTTATCTAAAACAATTTGCAAATTTTTTTTTTATTTTGTTTCTAACACATTATTTATTCAGTATTAGTTTTCACTATGCAAATAGTCATATGTGTTACTTCTAGGATAAAACAGTAAAGAAACTGAACAAGTCATTTAGTTTGATTATAACCTTGAAAATATCATGTAGGACTGTCTAAAGACGACTATTTTTAATTTAAAAATGAAAGTTTTTTTTTTTTTTTTTTCCATTCCCATAGATTCAGACGACAGCGACGACGACAGTGTAACGGCAGAAGGTTCTTTAGGGAGTAGTGGAAGTCGTTCCCATGGGACTCCAGAAATAAATCGTGCCCCCGTCCTTTTACCCCCACCCCCACAAATTCAACAGGGTCCTTTGCCACCCGTCCCAAGTCACGCGAATGTTTTAAGTCAGATATCCACTAGTGCCCCACTAGGAAGCTCGAGTAGTGCAAGTCCTGGCAGCGGTCAGCATCACACGCCCTCGCATCCAGTGCCACCTAAACAACAACAACCTCTTCCACCCATTCCACCTCATAAGTGAGTATATATATATATATATATATATATATATATATATATATATATATATATATATATATATATATATATATATATATATATATATATATATATATTATTATTATTTATTATTATTATTATTATATATTATTATTATTATTATTATTATTATTATTATTATTTGCCTGGAATTGATTTATCCTTTTTGGAAATAGAAGACAAAAGATGTTCTTAATAATAATAATAATAATAATAATAATAATAATAATAATAATAATAATTAAAATAATTATAACTGTGCTGTATTATTATCAGTGAGATATTATTTTGTAAATTGAGCAAGAATCCTGACATTGATCTCTTTCTCTCTCTCAACCTGTTATCTATCAGTCTATATTTTCTGTATTATTATTATTATTATTATTATTATTACTACTACTATTTTACCCTCTTCCCCCCTTTATCTCTGGCCCTCCTCCTTCGTACATAAAAGTGAATTGATTGAAATCTTTGGAATTCTTGTCAATATTCCGTCAGAAATTTAATAAGTTGGTGAATACCTCGGACTATTTTTATTATTATTATTATTATTATTATTATTATTATTATTATTATTATTATTATTATTATTATTATTATTATTATTATTATTATTATTATTTTAGTTATCAATTATTTTTTATTAATTATTATTATTATTATTATTGCAGTCGAATAAGTAACGGAGACGAAGACGAAAGAAGAAGAAGAGAAATATCAGAAATGACCGACCTTATGCGTAATGTTACTACATGTGAGTATTATTATTATTATTATTACTGTTGTTATATTTTTTTTAGTGTGTGTGTGATCGGGAAAGAGCTGGGACCTTGTTTTTGTTTGTTTGTTTTCCTGGATTAATAACTTTTTATTTTATTTTATTTTTTCCAAGGTTCATTTAGATAAGTTTTTTTTTTTTATAGAATTTTCTAGTAAAAGTATTTTAAATAATAGAACACTATATTAAATGGTGTTGATGGTAGTGCAGAATTTAATTATATTCAGTCATTCTTAATAAAGACAGACAATGACTATTTTTAGAATCGCTTACCCAGTGGTAATTTGTATTGTATGGTTTACAGTCCTTACTGCAGTAAATCTTCCTATTGTAGTAGTAGTAGTAGTAGTAGTTTTTTTTTTTTTTTTTTTTTTTTTTTTTTTTTTTTTTTTATTCTAAGTTGCTGCAATGACCTATAAGATACGTAGCTAGCACGTTTTCTTTTATGTTTAATTAGCAGGGGTTAATTTAAACTTTTATGTTTAACGTAAAAGGTTCTCGTTAATGTTTTAAGTATCTGTCTGGTCTTTATTAAAAAAAGAAATGTTTGGTTGCAGATTCTCAACCTCCAGACGTGACGAATAACACTGGCGGAGGAAACCAGCGATTAGCTCGCGACGACAGAATCTCAAGATATACCCCAAGCCAGCCGTCTATTATCAGGGGGCAAACCCCTGGTGAAGGAGGTAAAGAATATAAATTCTGTATATATATATATATATATATATATATATATATATATATATATATATATATATATATATATATATATATATATATATATATATATATATATATATATATATATTATATATATATATATATATATATATATATATATATATATATATATATATATATATATATATATATATATATATATATATATATATATATATTATATATATATATATATATATATATATATATATTATATTAGATAAGTTCTCATATAAATATTTTAAAAAGACAAAAAGTTGTAAAAATTTGTGTATAGGTTATTTCCATGAATGAAGATGAAATGCATGAAAAAGTGAGATGATTTAATGCTTGAAATAACTGAGTAGCATGTGTCATATTTACTGTATTATATATATATATATATATATATATATATATATATATATATATATATATATATATATATATATATATATATATATATATATATATATATATATATATATATATATATATATATATATATAATATATATATATATATATATATATATATATATACAGGGAATATATTTACTGGTGCTTACAGTTAGCTTGGATTCCTTAAAAACTCACCTTTTCAATAAATATAATTATTTATTGTTCATTTGGGTTAAAATTTTTAATTTATGTACTGGTTAGTGGTTACTATTGAAATTAATCAAATATTATGGACGATATATATAATATAAATAATTATATAATATAATATATATAATATATATATATATATATATATATATATATATATATATATATATATATATATATATATATATATATATATATATATATATATATATATGGTTAACTAAAACTAATATTAATATTTGGATTATTTAAATTTTTTCTGTTTATAAGCATATGATGATCAATTTGTGCTTCAAATGATTGTTGATTGTTTTACTAATGAGAAGAGAGAACAGGGTTTCTGATTTATGTCGTTGTGGTTCTTATTCATTTTTTTTTTTTTTCACATGATAAATAATATATAATTGTTTTTGATTATGTAGGTGGTACAGTTTTGAATTGAATAAATTGTGCGTGCGTGTGTGTGTGTGTTTTTTTTTTCTTTCTCCTCACAAACCACTCATGGGCAAGATCCTTTTTCAAGGATGGACAAAATTATAACATTCAAAAAGCTCACATAAGACTAATGCACATTTATCAGGTGTGAACAGACGGAAGCCGAAAAGAGAGGAATATTAAATACAAAAGGAAAAAACATAATGACAGGGAGTTCCACAGAGTAGAGCTGGCTGGAAAGGAGGTATTAGGAGGAGCTAACCTGGAGTTTCCAATATTCACACAAAATTATGCGAATGAGAACTATCCCTTGTCTCCAAGGGCGACACAGTGTTGGTAGAATTCAAAAAGTTAACTCCCTCGAGCACCTTTAGTTACTGTGCCTATATATATATATATATATATATATATATATATATATATATATATATATATATATATATATATATATATATATATATATATATATATATATATATATATATATATATATATATATATATATATATATATTATATATATATATATATATATATATATATATATATATATATATATATAATATATATATATATAATATATATATATATATATATATATAATTTACCAACATCACGTCCCAGAGATAAAAAGGTTAAGAGAGAGTGAAAGTTGAGAACAGTATATTAGTTTTTTAACTTTAGACTGAACTTTATTCAAATATTATTTATTGGCTTTATTTATCAAGAGTTATATTCTTAAATGTTTTTGTTTGGTTTTGAAATGGTTCCTTGAAGGTTTATTGATTACTCACTCACTTTTTTGAGAGTTATGTGGTGATTGCTTTTGCTGGTATATTTGAAAGGTATATTGATTACTTACTTACTTTTTGGGAGTTATGTGGTGATTGCTTTTGTCCACATTTCTATTACTTCTGCATATTGTGAGGGAGAGGCAAGCCTTTTTTTTATTATTTAGCTATTTTTGCTGGTTTTGGATTTAACAGCATCATTTTTTTTTTCTGCATCTTTTGGATGATGATTTTACTAACACCTTTGTTTGTGTGTTTGTTTTTTTGTTGGGTCTTAACCCATATAACTTTAGGAATCACTGATGGATGGAGAGACGCATTGTATAACTTTCCAGAAAACTGGCGGGGAACGGGTCGGTGGAAAGTTTCAAACAAAATTCAACAGTTGCTCAATACCTTAAAAAGACCGAAGCGCAGACCACTGCCCGAATTTTATATAGACGATGAAGAAGATCTCGAAATCGCCGCAAACCCCAAAGATCCAAATGCTCCTAAACCGGAAGGGAAAATTATGAATCCCGCGAGAGGAGAACAACTTGTGGTAAGACTTTTTTTTTTAATTTTTGGTGTCACTTTTAATATATTTATCTTTCCCTTTTCCGATGTGAAATATAACATTCAGAACTGTTGTTGATTAAACTTTTGAATTTCTTTGTAAAGATTTAATATAGTACTATATTATTACATTTTATTAAATTTTGTTAAAAAATTAATCTTTCTCTGCTATTAGTCTATTATGCTCATGAATACATTAATTAATGCTTCAACAGATACCTGCTGGTCTTCCCCGTTCGGTTGAAGATGCAGTATATAGATACGGTTCTTCCTCAAGTTATAAAGCGCCAGTGGCGACAGTGTTGGACTCCAACGGAAAACTTTCAGTTTCTTTAACATATGGTAATTATTATTTCTCCTTTTTTAACCTCCTTTTTTACTGCAGCTTATGACGTTTTTGCTGCAGTATAGTGATAAATAAATAATAATTATTTATTATTTTTGTATTTATATTTTGAACTAGAAATCTAAGTCAATAAATACAGGTGTTCCTGAATTTAATGAAATACTGCTTCACCTTGAACTGTTTACATTAGTCGTTATATATATATATATATATATATATATATATATATATATATATATATATATATATATATATATATATATATATATATATATATATATATATATATATATATATATATATATATATATATATATATATTACTCCACAGGCAAACTACTAAGTAGATCCCAAAAAATGGCTTATAATTTATTAACACGACTTGGTGGACGAGGTGAGGGTTCAGTACTTCCTGGTGATAGGGTAGCTTTAGTGTATCCCAATAACGATCCCATCACTTTTATGTGCGCATTTTACGCCTGCCTTCAGGCAGGTCTTGTTCCTGTCCCCATAGAAGTACCGATTTCAAGGAGAGACGCTGGGTCTTTACAAGTAAGTGTTAACATTCAATTTAGGAGTTTTACAGCTATTGTATGTATGTATTTGGAATTAGTTTTAAAAATTTAGTTGTCGAATGAATTTACAAGATAAATAATTTTGTTGCCATGGTTTGTTAATTGATTTTTAACGCAATTTTTTTTTTTTTTTTTGTTCTAATTTGCTAATTGATTTTAAGAACATTTTTTTTTTTTGGTTCTGGTTCATTAATTGATTTTTAAAAAATTATTTCTTCCTTGCAGATTGGTTTTCTTTTGGGTAGCTGCAGCGTTTCTGTAGCTTTAACTTCAGAAGCTTGTTTTAAAGGTCTCCCCAAAACGAGTGCAGGAGAGGTTGCGTCGTTTAAAGGTTGGCCCAAATTAAATTGGTTTATAACCGATCATTTACCAAAGCCTCCCAAAGACTGGATCCCTCCTTCGAAATTAGCTGATGACTCACCCGCTTATGTAGAAGTAAGTTATTTAACATTGAGATTGTTTCAATGTGAATTCAACTTCCTTTTTATTATAACTTTAAATAAATACTAGGAAGTATCGGATCACTAATCGCTGATAATTTATCTGAACTAAGCGAATTTTGAATTAAATTGTTCTAGGTTAGGATGTTTAATCATATTTCTGTATGATCTGGAAACTTTATTTTCCTTTCTCTTTCTCTCTTTTCTTCTGAAATCCAGGAAACTTCTCAGGATTTGTATAATTTAATGCATTTTGGCATCAAAAGAGAGTCATTGCCAAATTGAAGCATGCCTAAGTTAGGCATGTTTCAATTTTAAATGATAAGTTACCTTTTAAAAAGAATAGAAATATAAAAAATTTGATCCTTTTTTTTTTTTTTTTTTTTTAGAGTTGGTAAAAAAAAAAAAATTTTTTTTTTTTTTTTCCTTTCCTTCTTCTTCAGGGTACTGTTCTTTTTTACTGTCTGCTCTATTTTGTACACCTTTCTTTCCCCAACGTCTTATAGCTAGAAACTTTCAGAAAACTAGTTAATTATAAATGTTTCTTTTTCTTTCAATTTCCTTATTTAAAAAAAAAATACTCGTAAACCTCTTTGTTATTTCCTTTTGCAATTCAGTATTTGAAAACACTTTTATTATTTCTGAATTTCATTTTCTTTATCTGGAATATATATATTTTTTTTTTTATCTCTTTGATTACTAGTCTCATATCGCTGTTGTTTTTCTTTTTTTCAGTACACTACAGATAAGGACGGCTCCGTTAAAGGAGTTGTAGTAAATAAGTCATCGTTGTTAGCTCATTGTAGAACGTTGACATCGGCATGCAACTACACCGAAGGGGAAGTCGCTGTTTGTGTGTTAGATTTTAAGAGAGAGGTGAAGTACCAATTTAAATTATTAGAATTGAAGTTAAAATTTATTAAGTTTCTATGCATAGTTTTTGATGTACTTATGCTATAGATATTATTATTATTCATTGTTATATTATTTCAGGTCGGCCTCTGGCATTCCATGTTGTGTTCCGTATTTAACGGAATGCATGTTATATTTATCCCATATTCTGTGATGAAAGTTAACCCAGCGTCTTGGATGCACATGATTACCAAGTTCAAAGCGAGTATAGCCATCGTGAAATCTCGAGACTTACACTGGGGCTTACTGGCCACAAAGGATCATAAAGATGTGAACCTTCAATCATTACGCTTACTCCTGGTGGCTGATGGAGCTAATCCTTGGTCTCTTTCCTCATGTGATCAATTCCTTGCCGTCTTTCAAAGTAAAGGTCTTCGACCGGATGCCATTTGTCCATGTGCTTCGTCTCCCGAATCGATGACGGTCTCAGTTAGAAGGTTTGTTCAGAAGAATTGATTGTAATTTTATCATGTATTTTCTATTGAAATATTTTTTTGACTTCAAATCGTTTTGATTTTAAAGTAATTTTCTTATAAGCTTAAATTTATTCCATTTTAATTAACATTATTATTTTTATTACTATTATTATTATGTAGGCCAGGACATGGAGGTGCTAACGCTGTCGGAAGAGGTGTTCTTAGTATGCAAGGTTTAAGCTATGGTGTTGTTCGTGTCGATCAGGAGAACTCTCTAACTTCTTTGACGTTACAAGACTGTGGTCAAGTTCTCCCAGGATGTAAGTTTCAAAAGAAAATTTTTATCTTGATAAAAGAAAGACCTGTAAATACCTCCGCCTGTTTTATTATTATTATTATTGTTATTATTTATTATTATTATTCCAACAACAGGAATGGAAAGTTTTCATAAGAAAAAAGAGGCTTTAGGAATAATGAATAAACACTGTTTTTTTTTTTTTTAAAGAAAAGATTTGGAAAAATAGTATAATAATATTATTATTAGTATTATTATTATTTAATATAAATTTTTTTTTATCATTTCAGCTATGATCGTTGTCATCAAACTAGAAGGATCCCCTTATCTGTGTCAAACAGATGAAGTTGGTGAGATCTGCGTTTCTGGTCCAGCTGTTGGTTTCCAGTACTGGGGCTTTAAAAGGTCCTCTCGAATTCTATGTTTCGTGTTCAGCCTCTACTCCCGGATGATACTTTTCTAAACGAAAATGTTACCTACGTCAGATCGGGTTTACTTGGATTTCTTGGACCGGTAAAAAAAAACTTTGTTTTTTTTTGTTTTTTTTTAAATATGAGTAAATTAAACAAATTTTTATTATTTTTTGTTGTCCTTTCATCCTACTTTTCTTCTGCTTTTTTTTTTATTTTATTTTTAATCTTCTGCACTTATTTTTATCTTTTATTATTATTATTATTATTATTAATTATTATTATTATTATCATCAATATTACTATTACTATTATTTTTTTTTGTTTATAATTTTGTTTTCCCCATGTTTGTTTAATTAAATTTAAATAATTAAGTATTCTTTGTATATATACTTGTTACCATCATGTTAGCAAATCAGTCACTTTGCCTTCCCGACCTCCTCCCTTTTCCAGTTTTCCCAAATTCAGAGTTAATCAATTTCAGGTGAACCAATTTTTAGAACTTAACGATATCAGTTAATTAGTTTTCTTTTGCACGTATATTTAACCTAGGAAGAGAGTAAATAATAATAATAATGAAAGTTATATATTCTTAATTACTGTTAAAGCTGTATTTACTTTGATTCCAGGGTGGTCTTGTATTCGTCTGTGGCTCCAGAGACGGTCTTATGACTGTTACTGGTAGAAAGCATAACACCGATGATATAATAGCAACAGTTCTCGCCGTCGAGCCCATGAAGTTTATTTACAGAGGACGTATCGCTGTGTTCTCTCATAGAGTTCTTCGAGACGAAAGGATATGCGTCATTGCCGAGCAGAGACCCGATTGTTCAGAAGAGGAGGTAATTGTTGTTTATTTTCTATTAGGAATTGATAAAATAGAATTATCGTACAAAGCGAGTGAATTATCCTGTTAGGTTAAAAAGTGACATAACTCTAAATCTCCTAAAATATTTTGATGGAATTTTTCAAGAGTTTCTTTCCTGTTTTGTTCTGCTTTTTATCTCTTAAGTTTTTTTTTTTTATGGTCAGCTTTGGTGTGAGATAGGTATAAAAATTAAATGCATTGCACATGTTGAAATAGAAACTGATTGAACAACTTACTGGCTAATGCATAATGTATTTGGGTACTAGAAGAAAATGATTGTTCCTTTTCTATAATATATATATATATATATATATATATATATATATATATATATATATATATATATATATATATATATATATATATATATATATATATATATATATATATATATATATATATATATATATATATATATATATATATATATATATATATATATATATATATACTATTTCAGAGTTTTCAATGGATGTCTAGAGTGTTGCAAGCAGTTGATAGCATTCATCAAGTGGGAATTTATTGTCTTGCTTTGGTCCCTCCTAACCATTTACCTAAAACTCCTCTTGGAGGTATTCACTTATCTGAGACTAAGAAGAAGTTTTTGGAAGGATCTCTACATCCCGCTAATGTCCTTTTATGTCCTCATACATGCGTTACGAATCTCCCAAAGCCACGAGAAGTTCATCATGGTAAGTTGTCTAAAATTTGGTAATATATTGAATATTTAATGAAATTATGCATGTTTGTACATCAATGTGGTCTTGAGCTTTAACGTCGTATGGCCTTTTTTTCTTTTTTAAGATGTTGGTCCAGCAAGCGTTATGGTTGGCAACTTAGTTCAAGGCAATAGATTGGCTATGGCTCAGGGTCGCGACATTGGTCTCTTGGAGGACGAAGATTTGGCGAGAAGGGTGTGTATACTTTCCATTATTTAAGCTTTATTCTCGTAAAATAACTTAAAACCGAAGAAATTGGTTATATCCATAAACTTAAACTTATTTATTTTGAAACCATATCTGTTATTTTCTTTTATGGAAGAAACTTAATTTTATTATTAACTTAACTTTTTTTCCTTTTTTCCTTTAAAGCATCCTCAGTTTATCGCAGAAATCTTGAAATGGAGAGCTTCAACATCGGAAAATCACGAAATTCTTGTCCTTCTAAACTCAAAAGGTCAAGTGGCAACATCAATGACTTGTTCACAGTTGCATAAAAAGGCGGAAAGAGTTGGCGTTTTGCTTCTCGAAAAGGGTCATATTAACACCGGAGATCACGTAGCGTTGATTTATCCTCCTGGAATAGATTTAATAGTTGCTTTTTATGGGTGCCTCTATGTTGGCGCTGTTCCAGTTACCATTCGTCCACCTCACCCTCAAAACCTTCAATCCACGGTCAACACCGTAAGAACTGTTGTCGATGTCTCCAAAGCGTCGTTGGTTCTCTCTACTCAATCAGTTATTAAACTTCTAAAAAATAAAGTACGTGAACATTACTTTGAATTTTTTTTTTATTAAACTTTAATAATTTGTTTAGTCAAATTTCAAATTTTTTTTACTCGGTTATTATATTTTTTAAAATTAATATTAATTTTTTTGAATATTTTATAGTAAAGTGGAAATTTAATCATACCTTTCTTCATTCATTTCTCATAGATACTTTATGTTTAAAAATAATGTAGATTAAACTTGGTTAAAAAGTTTATTTAAATTATTAGTATTTTACTTCACATTATTCGTATGATATTGCATATTCGTATTTCTACTTTTTTAGTTAATTATTTTATGCTAAATGATTTGTGTACATGGTGCTTTGTTCATATATATATATATATATATATATATATATATATATATATATATATATATATATATATATATATATATATATATATATATATATATATATATATATATATATATATATATATATATATATATATATATATATTTTTTTTTATTTTTTTTTTTTTTTTTTTTTTTTTTTTTTTTTTTTTTTTTTAAGGAGGAAAAGTTTGATTCGAATAAGAAGTGGCCTCCGATATTGGACACAGACGAACTTCCGAAAAAGAAATTGCCTGCCATTTATAAAGTTCCAACCCCAGAAATGATCGCTTATTTAGACTTCAGCGTTTCCACTACTGGCATGTTGGCTGGGATTAAAATGTCACACGCTGGTGCGGCATCCTTATGTCTTAGTATGAAGGTATGTTACCTATTGTCAATTTCGTTTATTTCATAATTAAGAAGTAAAATGTAGCAATATACTTATAATTTATAACATTATAAAGCTTGACTCTCACAGCATAAAAGTAAATAAAAAATGTGCATTTGTATTACTTATATATAAGACACATTTTGGTATATTACCGAAATGTGGTTTATAAGACTTATTATATTTTTTGCATATCAAACGAGTATAATTACAGTTTTTAAGATTAGACGTTCGAATATGAAATGATTTTGGAATATGATTTTATTTATTCCATAAAAATACTTTGCCAAAATTGTTATAAATATGAGTATAGATCAGAAAATATCTTGAAACAGCTTATAAAATATTAAAACAAATAACATTTTATTATGAATATTAAAATGTAACTTTTAATATTTGCATTTGATTTCCTTAAATGCATCTAAAATAGCTTACCAAAAATAATTTTTTGTAGAATAATTCATTTAAAAAGATAAATGAACTGTATTATCATAGTATTGAGAAAAAGACTCAAGTAGTTCACAGTTAAAGACTTAAGTAGTTCACAGTTAAAGACTTAAGTAGTTCACAGTTAAAGACTTAAGTAGTTCACAGTTAAAGACTAAGTAGTTCTCAGTTAAAGACTTAAGTAGTTCACAGTTAAAGATTTAAGTAGTTCACAGTTAAAGACTTAAGTAGTTCACAGTTATAAGGACTCGTAGAGAAAAATAAAGTTTGAGGAATTACAAGATAAGAATAATAAAAATTCATTGAAGAAAAATGCTTAAAATAAATGATAAGATATAGATTATTTTTCAGTTGAGAATAAAGAGTTTGTTAAAAGTAAGAAGAAAAATTTAAAATTTGGAAAAGGTAGAGTGAAGGAATTTATGTGTAAAAATGCAAAAAAAGAACACAAGGCCAAAGACCAAATTAAAACATTATTACTTTGAAGGCTTTATTTACATCCTAAATGTTTCTTTTTTATTTCGTTAAAACTTAATTTTAAATGTTTATATTATTATTAATCTTATTATTTTGAAAATTTGCAAAATATATATATATATATATATATATATATATATATATATATATATATATATATATATATATATATATATATATATATATATATATATATATATATATATATATATATATATATATATATATAATATATGTGTATGTAAATAGAGGATGCATTATA
>SEYY01000155.1:173428-175928 GCA_009176605.1 Armadillidium nasatum
GTCTTCTTAGTATTAAGCTCGGAAAGAGCAGAAATAATATATTTATGCATAAATGAGTTAACATTGGTAGGCAGAGGAGGAAGAGTAATAGCTCTGAAATTGCCTACCGTGGAATTACAGGCAATGGTAATAGGTGAAGAGTCCAGTATTCGAAGTTAAGATAGAAGTATTTACGTCAGAACAAACAAACAAGACGGAAAAGTAAGGAACAACATTTGGGCCGACTCTGTAAAATGCAACAAGAACGTGAGGAAGAAAATCCAGAAATATTGATATTCTTTCTACGAAGACAAGATTTAAAGAATCTCAAAGAATCGATTTTGCGCGATTTCAAGGATGAAACGTAAGAATCACATGTTTCTGGAGTTTGAAAACTACAGTAATAACTGAAAGCAGCATCCATGTGGCGAATACGACGAGAACAACCAAAGTTGAACTAAAGTTTATTAATTTTAGTTGAATGGAAAGTACTCCATGCCAAAAAAAAACAACAAAAAAAAACACTTCGGTTACTCGAATTACACCTTCCAAGGAATCCTCCCACCGAAACAGTAATCATTCCATGGGAAATAAAAGAAATATGACAGAATTTTCGACCATATAGCATCAACCCAAGTGCCATAAACCTCCCCTCACCGAAGGCGGGGTCTAGTCCCGCGGAAGACTTAAAGAGATAGAAAAGGATGCAGGAAAAAGGTGGTGATCAGGGGAACCAGTGGTAGAGTTTAATAGTATAAGGAGAAAGATTAGAAGTTAAGAAAAGATATAGTAAATTGGGTGAATAAGGGTAGGTATTAGTTAGTTAGACCATCTGCTTAAGATTATACTGAACCGAGAAATGGTAGGTGAGTTCATCAGCTGGATCTTGATTCTTAGAGGAAAACTATTGGCAGTAGTGAACATTGAAAACATCTAAACTGATCATATCTAAGCAGGGAGAAAAAGAGAGAATATGTTCTTTTTTTAGTATAGTCGAAGAATATGTAAAAGAATTATTAATATTATTATCTTAAAATCAACTTGGAAAGGTGATTGGACAATATTTATAATATATAAAAAGAGCGTTAGATGCTGAGAACCCAAAATAGTATCGCAGGTTTTTAGTGAATAGTGACAACTGTACAAAATCAAAAGAATGATAATAATCATCCATGCAGATTAATTTGTACAATTTGTTGAGTATCCAGTTACAATACTTTTTTTAAGTTGACTACGCTGTTTTTGCCCACTTGTGCTGCTCTCCGAAACATTGATTTTTAAATAAATTTTCTTTAATAATAATAATAATAATAATAATTCAGGTAGTTAAACTTATTAAAAAAAAAAAGTTTTATTTTTGATTTGGAATTCCGTCCTATCTCTCACAACTCCCTCTCCCCTATGTTCCATTTCTAAGTTAGCATTTTAAAGTAAACTATTTCATCTCTGTCTCTCCACTTCGACCCTCCTTTCTTGCTGGAAACGTGCGCTCATTCAGCTTGTGCCGAAGAAGGGGGACCCCTATATACCATCTAACTATCGTTCTTTCTAAAGTTTTCGAGTCTATCCGTAACAGGAAGATTTGGAAACACCTTAATTCTTCTAATCTTATCTCTGATCGCCAGTATGGCTTTCGTAAAGAACGTTCTACTGGTGATCTTCTTTCCCTACTTTCTGACTCTTGGTCCTCCGCTCTTCCGGGTTTCGGCGAGTCTTTCGCTGTGGCGCTAGACATCTCGAAAGCCTTCAATAGAGTCTGGCACAAAGCTTTGATTTTCAAACTTCCCTCTTTCGGAATCTATCCTTCTCTCTGTGACCTTCTCTCTAATTTCCTTTCCGGTCGTTCTATAGCAGCTGTTGAAGATGGCCACCGTTCTTCCTATAAATCTATAAATAGTGGTGTTCTTCAAGGATCTGTCCTATCTCCAACTCTTTTTCTAATTTTCATTAATGACCTTCTCTCTATTACTTCATCTCCTATATACTCCTATGCTGATGACTCTATCCTTCATTACTCCTTTCAATTTGAAAGACGTTCCTCCCAACAGCAGTTGATAGATTCAAGAAGGAATGGCCTTGGAACAACTGACCTTTGATTTTTCTCGTATTTCAAATTGGGGCAGAGAAAACATGGTCGTTTTCAATGCCTCAAAAACTCAATTCCTCCATCTTTCCACTCGACACAATCTTCCACACAACTATGACATCTTTTTCGAAAACACTCAACTCAAACCTTCATCTGTCCTCAATATTCTCGGTGTTTCTTGTGATCTTTCTTGGAAGGATCACATTACTTCTCTTTCTAAACAAGCTTCTAAGAGGTTGTGCGTTCTGAGCCACCTTCGTAGATTTTTTTAACGCCACTTCAGTTGCTTATCTGTAAAGGGATGTGTTCGTTCCTGTATGGAGTAGCTTCACACATCTGGGGTAGTTCCACCCATACAGCTCTCCTGGAGAAAGTGGAGTCTAGGGCTTTTCGTCTCATCATCTTCCGCTTTTACTAACTCTCTCCAATCTCTTT
>SEYY01000155.1:180928-185928 GCA_009176605.1 Armadillidium nasatum
AAAAAAAAAAAACAAAAGAAAAAGAAAATAAAAATTAAATAACATAAGATAATACATCCGAGCTTCCTAATCATTATTTTAAGGCAATGTTAAAAATAAATATTGGAAAATGTTAAAATAGAAAATTAAGAAATACAATTTTTCTTGAATCTCATAAATTGGTAAAGATATTTTAGGTAATTTAAGTGATCTTATTTTCTTTTCTTTCTTTTCTTTATATCTATCATTTCACGAAAATTTTTGAATGGGGGCTCTGCTCCCCCCACCCAGTACCCCGACCAGTGATTGTTAAAATTAGAAAAAATTTATATCAATCCAAATACTATTTTGTCTAACAAACGTTCTACTTCTTGGTTTTCTATTTGTAAAGGGTACTTTAAATAGAAAATAGCTATATGAGAGAAATCGTCCGCGCGCTCGCACTCACACACACTTTATATATATATATATATATATATATATATATATATATATATATATATATATATATATATATATATATATATATATATATATATATATATATATATATATATATATATATATATATATATATATTATATATATATGGAAATAAACAAATATATATTTATTAATAAATATCAATGAAAATTATATAATTAATAAATAAATAAAAAATAAAAGACCCAAAAAAAAAAAAAAAACTTTTTTTTTTTTTTTTTTTTTTTTTGTCACTCGTCATCCCTGTCGCAAAAACACCGGATAACTTCCAAGCTATTTTAAGGCAGACAAGACACCTTCTGCTGCTCCCCAACACGTTCCTCCTATTATCATTACTTTCTGGTTCGTCTCCAAATCATGTTTTAATCTTTATTTCTCAATTAACGTTATTTTATTATTAAAATTATATACTGAAATGCAAGGTTAGTTTGTATCATTATTTTGAATACAAAAATTTAGTTTAGTTCTGTAATAGATTTTATATTATATTGAAAATAATTTTATGTACAAATGCAGACAGAGAAATATTTATCCCCTACTTTTCTCCCACTCTCCCCTGCTCTCAGTACTACCCCTAACCCCTATTTCATTTTTTTTTTTAATTCCTTCTTTCTTTTTTTGCATTACTTTTTTTTTGTCTGATATTCTCCCTCCGACTCAGCTGATGTTCATTTGGCTGCGAAGGTGCTTTTGTGTCTGTCTCAGCTTGTTACTACCTGTCAAAGGGAGAGATGACAACCCCCTTTCAAAGTGGAAGGGGGATATATCCCCCCTATTCAAGGGGAGTACAGATGATGAAACGATCGTGTACTTATTCGAATTACTTTTAAACTAGACTTATTTATTTGAAAGAATTATATAAATGAAAGGGAAAGAGTATATATTAATCATAATATATATATATATATATATATATATATATATATATATATATATATATATATATATATATATATATATATATATATATATATATATATATATATATATATATATATATATATATATATATATATATATATATATATATATATATATATATATATATATATATATATATATATATATATATATATTATATATATATATAGTATTTTGAATTTGATTTTTAAACGTAAATTTTAATCTGAAAGAACGAAATGAATATATTTAATTAACATGCAATTTCTTTAAGAAATAAAGAAGTTCCCCATAAATTATTCGGAAAATGTTAAAAAATCTCGTTTTCTGTTAATTTAAATCACGAATTTCGTTTTCTTTAATATGTCACCACTCAAAAAAAAAAAAAAAAAAAAAAAAAAGTATTTAGCATTTCTTTATCGTTTAACGGAAACAAAAATAAAAAGCTTTTGTTTATTATTTTAATGTATTTTATTAATGTTTATTTATATGTTTATATTTATGTTATTACTGTTTGTATTATCGAGACATAAAAGATGTTAAAACTTCAAAAGAGTTCTGATAAAAGGCGGGAAAAGGATTTTTCCGAGAATTAAAAGAATTTGGCTTCATATTTGTCATTAATTTTACATCTGGGTCTTTGCAAAGATTGCAAAACTTATTTCGAATGTTTCATATAGAGCTTTCAATTATATATATATATATATATATATAATATATATATATATATATATATATATATATATATATATATATATATATATATATATATATATATATATATATATATATATATATATATATATATATATATATATATATATATATGTGGTAAAATGCCAGAGGCTTACAAGGTTTCCATAAAATATGGGGGAAAAGCAGTTCCTTATTCAGATTGACGACCGACATGTCCCAATGTGAAAGTGTGCAAGTCAGGAATTAAATGTTGAAAATAGAAAAAAAAAAATGTTCCAGATTTTACCAGAGTTTATATTTAATTTTGGAGTCAGAGTTGAACAGAGGATGCATGAGACTATGTGGAAAGACGGATCACACGATATCTCCTCAAAGAAGGTGTTATACGACTAAAGGTGTGAGATGATTTTCCATTGTAAGAAAAATAAGAATAATAATTCAACAGTTGGACCAGCAGAAGGAGATTGGAATGACATTGTGAAAAATGGAGTTGATAGCCGAAAAGTCATAGACCTCACCTTTTCAACTAGACCATTTTGTACTCAATACAAAGGCTAGAAACACCACCGTAAATAGCAAGTAACTATAACTTCTTAGAAATTGTTTAGTGATAGAATCAGTGTTTTACTTCTAAGAAGATGATGAAAAAATTCCACTAATGAGGAGAGGAGGAATGCTCGAATTGTGTGATGTTGAAGAAGTTGTAGTTATGGGTCAATTCGTGACCCGCTGGTCACTGGTTCGCAATCACTGTTCTAGAGTGATCTAGACTCTAAACTGTGAAATCTTACCTAACACTCCTTTTTAGCTGGAAACGATATATATATATATATATATATATATATATATTATATATATTATATATATATTTTTTTTTTTTTTTTTTTTTATTTCTCCTCTGGTGGGCAAAGGCCAGAGGCCTACCAATGTTCCACCAGAGTTGGGAGGAAAGTCGGAAACATGGTCAAATTAAAGGCCGACATGACCTGATACACGGCGTTTAAAGGTGCTTAAGTCATAGGTAAGTTGGGAAAATAGATGAAGGAAGTGTGTTCCAGACTTTACCAGTAGAGTACATGTAAGATTGAGCATAGCGGTTAAGTCTGGGGTCAGAGAGTTGGACAGAGAAAGGATGAGACTGTGTAGAAAGACGAGTCGCACGAACCCTTCTCAATGGAGGAGGTATGCGACGAGAGAGTTCAGAAGAGCAGTGACCATTGTAATAGCGATAGTAGAGAGAGAGTGACGCAACATTTCGACGGGCAGAAAGAGATTGGAGAGAATTAGTGAGAGCAGGAGAGTTGATAAGGCGAAAAGCTCTAGACTCCACCTTTTCAAGGAGAGCTGTGTGTGTGGAACCACCCCAGATGTGTGACGCATACTCCATACAGGGGCGAACAACACCCCTATACAGAGCAAGCAACTGGGGTGGTGTGAAGAAATACTGAAGGCGCCTCAGAACACCCAACCTCTTAGAAGCTTGTTTAGAAAGAGAGGTAATGTGATCTTTCCAAGAAAGATCACGAGAAAAAGAAACACCGAGAATATTAAGGAGACAGATGAAGGTTTGAGTTGCGTGTTTTCGAAGAAGATATCGTAGTTGTGTGGAAGATTGTGTCGAGTAGAGAGATGGAGGAATTGAGTTTTTGAGGCATTGAAAACGACCATGTTTTCTTTGCCCCAATTTGAAATGAGAGATAGATCAGAGGTTAGTTGCTCCAAGGCCACCCTCCTTGCCTCTATTAACTGTTGCTGGGAGGGGCGTCTTTCAAATTGAAAAGGAGTAATGAAGGGTGGAGTCATCAGCATAGGAGTGGATAGGAGATGAAGTAACAGAGAGAAGGTCATTAATGAAAAACAGAAAAAGTGTTGGGGATAGGACAGATCCTTGAGGAACACCACTATTAATAGATTTATAGGATGAACGGTGGCCGTCTACAACAGCTGCTATAGAACGACCGGAAAGGAAATCAGAGAGAAAGGTCACAGAGAGAAGGATAGATTCCGAAAGAGGGAAGTTTGGAAATCAAAGCTTTGTGCCAGACTCTATCGAAAGCTTTCGATATGTCCAGCGCTACAGCAAAAGATTCACCGAAATGCCGAAGAGCGGAGGACCAAGAGTCAGAGAGAAGGGAAAGAAGATCACCAGTAGAGCGTTTCTTTCGAAAGCCATACTGGCGATCTGAGATAAGATTAGAAGAATTGAGATGTTTCCAAATCTTCCTGTTAAGGATAGATTCGAAAAACTTTAGAAAGAACGGAGGTTAAAGAAATAGGACGATAGTTAGAGGGCTGAGAGGGGTCCCCTTCTTCGGCACAGGTTGAATGAGCGCACGTTTCCAGCAAGAAGGGAAGGTTGAAGTAGAAAGACATAGACGAAATAGTTTACCAAGGCAGGGTGCAAGCTCGGAAGCACAAGTTTTGAGAACCACAGGAGGGATACCATCAGGACCGTACGCCTTCTTAGTATTAAGCTCAGAGAGAGCAGAAAGTGACGTCTTTAGAAGAAATTACAATTTTAGGCATAAATGAGTTGGAGGGGGTTGAAGGAGTAGGAACAGCTCCGGAATCGTCTAAGGTTGAATTTAAGGCAAAAGTTTGAGCAAAGAGTTCAGCTTTAGAGGAAGGCAAAACGGCAGTTGTACCGTCAGAAGATACTAGAGGAGGGAAAGAGGAAGAAGCAAAGTTAGAGTTGACATTTTTTTGCAAAATGCCAGAAAGGGCGAGAGGAAGAGGAGCCAGAAAGATTATTGCATTTGCGACGGAGAAAAGAGTTTTTAGTATCTCGAAGAATAGATTTTGCACGATTCCGGGATGAAATATAAGTTGCATGAGTTTCTGGAGTTTGAAGACGACGGTAATCCCTGAAGGCAGCATCCCTGCGGCGGATAGCACGAGAACAAGCAGAGTTAAACCAAGGTTTATTAGGTTTAGTAGAAGGG
>SEYY01000155.1:213428-218428 GCA_009176605.1 Armadillidium nasatum
TGTAATATTGCTAAATTAAATAAACAATTGTTTTTCTTGGGGGTCCCGCTCAAAGCCTCAGTGGTCCCCTCGGGGTCTATGTAGATCATGGTTGGAAAACGCCGTAATCTAACAGAATAAAAGAGTGCTCTTATTATTATTATAGTGCTCTATTTACCATTTTGGTGTTCAGTAAGTTGTGTCCCTTAACACCTTCTTCCGACATGTTTTGTTATTCGCTAAGATTAAGTCTGCTATATGAGGAATCGAACATCCGACCTCTTGGTTAGTAAGCCAGAGTGCTACCACTACGCCAAGACTGTTAGAAAAGAAGCTCCGTTAGGAGAGCTCAATAATAACTATTAAGCATGCTCCTCCCCCCTCCACACACACACACAAGTACTTCCCCGACCGAAATGATATTTTATTAAAAAAGACTTTTCTCAGGAACCATTTAAAATTATGAAAAACTAATTACTTATCTGTATTTAGCATAAATATTACTATAAAATGTGTAAAAAAAGTCGAAAATTCCCTCTCTCCCACGAAAGTGAGGGGTCTTCTCTTGGAGGGTCCCATTAAGTCAAATATTAAAATACTAGTTTTATAAAATATATATCAAAATAATCTAATTTTTCACCTTATTTATTAATTTTAGTTTTCGTTGACTTTTAAAAATTGTATCTGAAGACTTTATTTTCAATCATACTTCAGTAATTCCAGAGTTATTTTCACATTTTCTCTCTCTCTCTCTCTCTCTCTCTCTCACCTACAACTTCTATCTCGAAAGGACTGTGTGACCTGCTTTGAATAACTGCAAAAACAAATAAAATGAGACAGGAGTAAGAAAGAAAGAAGGAGAGAAAGAATAATATAATAAAATAGAAGGAAAGCAGAAAAGAAGTATAGATAGATAGATAAATATATAAATTGATAAACAAATTGATAGATAGGTTAATTGATTCGTAAACAGACATATAGATAGATAGATAGATAGATAGATAGATAGATAGATAAATAGATAGATAGATAGGTTGATAGGTTGATAGGGAGACAGAGATATGTATAGAAAGATATGCATAGATAGATAGATAGATAGATAGATAGATAGATAGAGATAGATGGATAGATAGACAAGCAGAAAGATAGATAAATATATAGATACGAGTAGATAGAAATATTGATAAATCGAGAGATAAATAGGAATAAAATAAAGAAGTAAAAAGTGGGTTATCTCTACAGGAGAAAACTGATGATTACCATACCGATAACATAACAGCCAAAATCTCAAGAGAAATGAATTTGAAAAACATTAAGATTATAAACGTCATTATTAACGAACTTGAACATTTTAAAAAAGTATCTGAAAGGTCTCTGCGGGAGCTTTCAAAACAGAAAACATCTTTGATATCTTTTAAAAGAAGTTAATCCCTCTGAGAATATAAAGACACTTAAACTCATATTAAAGATTTTACGTGGTAATTTGATTCTATTATACATGTATATAAAACACACAATTAATAAATATATATATATATATATATATATATATATATATATATATATATATATATATATATATATATATATATATATATATATATATATATATATATATATATATATATATATATATATATATATATATATATATATATATATATATATATATATATATATATATATATATATATATATATATATATATATATATATATATATATATATATATATATATATATATATATATATATATATATATATATATATATATATATATATATATATATATTATACGACACCACCCTGCATCATGCGGGATATGGTGCAATTATATATATATATATATATATATATATATATATATATATATATATATATATATATATATATATATATATATATATATATATATATATATATATATACTATATATATATATATATATATAATATATATATATATATACTCGTATATAAGGGTAACAGCGACACTTCATCATTGTTCGTTTTTTTTTATTATGTCTAATGATACTCCATCTTTCATCAGATGACACTATACTATATATATATATATATATATATATATTATATATATATATATATAATATAATATATATATATATATATATTATATATTATAATATTAATATATATATACATATATATATATTATATATATACCAGTAATATATATATTATATTTATTAGTTATTATAGTTATAGATAATATATAATTGGAAATAAAAAAACAAAAAAAAAAAAAATAAAAAACTTAAATAAAATTGGAGCAAGGCTTTCGAAGGGATAGCCACCTTCCTCTTTCAGGCTCTAGTTTAAATTGAAAAGAGAAGGGTGGCTATTCCTTCGAAAGCCTTGCTCCAATTTTATTTAAGTTTTTGTTTAATTTCCTGTGGTTTTTTTTTTATATATATAGTATATATATATATATATATATATATATATATATATATATATATATATATATATATATATATATATATATATATATATATATATATATATATATATATATATATATATATATATATAACGTGTACGTATATAAGCTGATATATATGAACACTTTTTCTCCAATTTCAATGAGATTTTCTTAACCCTATGGCAATATTTCACCAATTCAATTTTCTTCTAAAATATTTGCCAGAACGTGTAACGCCACTTACCAATTGATAAAAGCAACTCTCAGGCTCTCCCTCTCTTTCTCTCTTCTTTCCTCCCACTCACTCACTCACTCACTCACTCACTCTCTCTCTCTCTCTCTCTCTCTCTCTCTCTCTCTCTCTCTCTCTCTCTCTCTTCTATCAGTAGTTGAATCTCAGTCTGTTTGGCTAAACCTCTCTCTCTCTCTCTCTCTCTCTCTCTCTCTCTCTCTCTCTCTCTCTCTCTCTCTCTCTCTCTCTCTATGCGTCTCACTATCTTTCTCTCTTCTCTCTCTCTCTTTATATCTCTTTGTATGTGTGTGTCTCTCTCTCTCTCTCTTTTTATTTCTTTCTATATGTCTTCCTCTAATATATAATATATATATAATATATATATATATATATATATATATATATATATATATATATATATATAATATATATATATATATATATATATATATATATATATATATATATATATATATATATATATATATATATATATATATAATATATATATATATATATATATATATACGAGTATAAGGAATGAACTTCAAATCAAATCAAAGTTTTAAAATTAAATATTCAAAAATTCTTTAAAATTTTTAGTATAATTTTAAGGATACGAAAAGAAAAGTCTAAAACCAACCTTAAACTCCTTCAGAAGAAGGTTCCTTTAAACATGTTGGCTGGCGTAGGGGGCGCCGACGTCCCTCATATTATCATTCCTAAACTGCCATGACGCCGGAGCCTCATACTGCTATGTTGCCAGAGTCTCATAATACATATTATTTTGATGCATAATATTTCCTTGGCATCAATATAACTGTTTTTTATTTTAACATTAGCTCGGTATCTCATGATTGTCATTTTTTCACCCACGTAAGATGAATTTTTTTTTAGGGGTGGGTGGGGGGAGAGGGAGGGGGGGTTTAATTGTGGGAATAAGGGAGATGAATAGAGGATGGAATGATGTTCATATTTGTTTTTTAAACTGGAAAAAAATAAATACAAAAGAACTTTACAATATTGAAAATTTTTTCGTCTTGTCAACTCTTCTACTGTCACTAATTCTTCCGTCTTTTTCTGTTCATCGAATTGTTGCGTCACTCTCTCAATACCATCGCTATCACAATACACACTGATCTTTTGAACTCTCTCGTCGCATACCTCCTCCATTGAGAAGGGCTCGTGCGATATGCCTTTCTACACAGTCTCATTCATTCCCTGTCCAATTTTCCTACCTCAAAATTGACCGCAAGCTCAATCTTACATGTACTCTACTGGTAAAGACAGGAACACACTCCCTTTTTCTATTTTCCAACTTCCTTTGACTTACACACCTTCATCCCTCGTGTATCGGGACATGTCGACCTTTAACTTGAATATTTAATTAGTCACTTCATTTCAATTATTAAAATTCGAGTTATCAGAAACATTCGAAACTGTTCTTTATTTTTGGACACCAAAAATGACTCGACCTTATTCTCTCTCTCTCTCTCTCTCTCTCTCTCTCTCTCTCTCTCTCTCTCTCTCTCTCTCTCTCTCTCTCTCTCTCTCTCTCTCTCTCTCTTTCTCTTCTCTCTCTCTCTCTCTCCTCTCCTCCTCTCTCTCTCTCTCTCTCTCTCTCTCTCCTTCTCTCTCCTCTCTCTATATATATATATATATATATAATATATATATATATATATATATATATATATATATATATATTTATATATATATATATATATATATATATATATATATATAATATATATATCTTTTTATTCTTTTTATTCGCTTCTATTTTTCTTTATCTCTTTGTTTTCTCTCTATCTATTCTTTCCATTTCTTCTCCCTCTCTTTCTTATATATATATATATATATATATATATATATATATATATATATATATAATATATATATATATATATATATATATATATATATATAATATATTATATTATATCTTTTTTACTCTCTTTTCTTCTTTTTTATTTCTATCATCTTCCTTTTATCTTCTCTCTCTTCTCTCTCTCTCTCTCTCTCTCTCTTCTCTCTCTCTTTCCAACTATGGAAATTAATAGATCTCTTTGTCCACCAATTATTATTATATAATATATATAATATATATATATATATATATATATATATATATATATATATATATATATATATATATATATATATATATATATATAGAATATAAAAAAAATAATAATAAAAAAAAACAAGAGAGAAAGCAAGAAGAGAGAGAGGCAGAGAGGTAAAAAATATATATATAAATATAATATATATATAATATATATATATATATATATATATATATATATATATATATATATATATATATATATATATATATATATAT
>SEYY01000155.1:225928-226952 GCA_009176605.1 Armadillidium nasatum
CAGATTTTGGAATCTTCTTATACTCTATCACAGTTTGTGGCAGTGAATCAACACAATAAATCCAATACTCTCTCAAAACAGCTAAAATATAAGTGAATTTTCTTTTCTATTTTTAAAGAACATTTTCTTTTTCTCACTGAAAGTACAATTCGTACTAATTTTAAATTATGTTTACATATGATTCGAATAATACATAAAATGGGTAAGGTTTGAGACAAGGTTTATCCTACCAAGATCAGATTATGTAAAATTACACCAGTTAGTAATCAAAACTACCAAACACAGTGTCGTAATATCAGTTTAAAAGCTTCTTACTTAAATTTTCAATTCTTTCTCTATTTTAGCTTCTTTGGCTGATATTGTTACGGTGTTTGAAAGATGAATTTGAATTTTTATAGATCAAGAGAAGTAAAATGTTTATAGAGGTTCTCTCAATGGAACGAATTATCAAAATTAGTAAAAGCATAATCGAAACTAGAAAATCTTTTCAGTTCTTTTTCATGAAAAGAAATAAAATCATTAATAGATTTACATATACTTCTGAAAAAAAGGTTTAAAACCTTTCAAATCACAACTTTCATTCTTCGTACCTTACCATGGGATGATTCCTGGCCTTAGACAAAGATTTATGAATTCAGACACCAGTTTTGGCAATGGGTTATCAGATATGTATTGTACTTATCAGAAACATTTGTTTATTTCATCGTATAGATTTCCTTATAAAGATATAAAACCAATCTCATGATTTGAAGAGATTTTATTGCAAAATAAATTGTACTTATTGATAGTTTGAAATATATTACCCAATTAATTAACGAAATGTTTGTATACTTATATATATGAAGTAATTCTGCAATTTCACGGTGTTCGACTTACGTCAAATAAATACTGATAATGATTCAAGTCTTATATATAATATATATATATATATATATATATATATATATATATATATATATATATATATATATATATATATATATATATATATATATATATATATATATTATATAATATATAATAT
>SEYY01000156.1:0-25008 GCA_009176605.1 Armadillidium nasatum
GGAAATTTTGAATTGAATGTGTCAACATATGCACACTGGCTATTCCAGCAGGTATCGTTGGGCAATGGAGGTTTTTTACCTCCTTTTTTATGCAGCCAACCCTGAAATTGAAATAGAAATTGATTTAAGTAACTACTGATATTGTAGCCTGATTTAGTAAATTTACCATTTGCCTACCTCAAAATACATGATCTCATAATGTTACAAAGGCTTTTGTTTTCTGTTGCTGAGTGAAAAGTGAAAATACTGTTGCAGCAATTCTTTCAATTTCATATTTGTAGCGTATATATAATCCCATCACAACTTTTTCTGAAATTATATGAAAAGACTGAAAATCACTTACTTCTGGTTGTGGTGGTTTCTGAAGTACTTAGCAACTTCTACCAGATGGCTAAGGACTCCTTGGAGTATCCTCCTTTTCCACAAGGTTTAAATAGTGTGCTGCACAGCCATACACAAGAAGGCTTAAATTGTGCCCTCTTGTGTCCACCTCTTTGTAGTGGGTCTCAAGAAGTTATGTTAGCTTCATTTTGTTTTTGTTGTCTGATATGTAAGCTACATCCTAAAAACAGAAAGATTGAGTTAATCTATTTATTCTACTAGCAATGCTAAAGATTATCTTTAGCATTACGATTTGCATTTTTTATTCATTTAGCAATCTTTTAATTTTTTAAAGGAAACAATTTTTTAGTTATGTATAAAAAACATTTAAAATCAAGTTAATCAACTCACCTTGCATTTGTATTTGTCCTCGAATTGGCCTATTTGCTTTATTGCCAAATCTGAAATGTAGTTGGCAGTTTTCTTCTCAGCTCCAGTATCAATAGACCCAGCAAAAATGGATTTCTTTCCTCCATCACCATTGGTTGGCAGGTTCAAACATGTTGCAATGATTGGAAGGTTGTGCACATTGGACCATCCATCTTGGATCATGGTAACTTGTTTTCTTCTGAGAAACTCCACCATGCGAAACTCGCATTCACTAGCAACTTCATCTAAAAGGCCTTCACTAACCTGGCATCTCAAGGGAGGTTGATGAGTTCCACCCCGCATCATTGTAAGTAAGTTCTTCATTTCGGAGTCTTCTGCAGCACTACATGGAATATTACACAAAAAAAAGGCTCGTGCAAACTGCAAATCCAAAGCTGCTTTTAGTTTTGGTGGCGTTTAGATCACAAAACTGTCTATCCTCACTTGCCTGGTTACAATAGTCCCCAGCGTTGATGCAGCACTTGGTCCACTCTGACTTGGAGTCGGTGTGGGTGTTCTAATACTAGTTGCTGGACTGACTGATCTTGGTTCTACAGGTACAGGTGATCGTGATCTAGATCGATAAGGTGTTGTCGATCTACTTTGGCCCACAGGCACAGCTGGAGCTGGTGAAAATCCATTTACCATTTCAACATCACCATCATCACTGCTACACATCCTCATTTAAGAAAAGACATAGATATGCTGGAGAGAGTACAACGTCGAGCAACAAGGATGATTTCTGGCTTTGAAAATAAGAGCTATGAAGAGAGGTTGAAGGAGTTAGGAATGTTCTCAGTTGAAAGGAGATTTCTCAGAGGGGATATGATACAAGTTTACAAAATATTTGCATCTGACACAGAGATTGAAAAATACTTCATAGTGGACCATGGAAGAGTAACAGGACATAACAAGAAAATTAAAAGAAGCCATGCCATCTCGATCTAAGAAAATACTGTTTCATATAGAGTTGTTAATTTTTGGAATGACTTGCCACGGAGGTTGTTGACTGTGATTCTCTTGTCAAATTTAAAAAGGGGCTAGATAGATATATGGATGGTTTGTATTATAAGAATAATTGACTAAGCCAAATTGGCGGGTATATATGAATTTTTGGATCAACAGATCAACCTATGACTAAGCCTAACGGCAGTTTTTGTAGTGGGTGATGTTCATTGATTGCATGTGTAATGGGGCCTTAAAAATTTCAGCTAGCTCGTGAAATGCTATGCATGAATGAACTTAATTGGGATAGACCATTTCATGTATTAGTATTGTTATTATTTGTTTGGACTGGGACAGTCTCGATAGGCCCTTGTGGCTTCTAACTGTCTCTATTTTCCTATGTTCCTATGTTCCTACCTTCACCTTGGCCAATAAGTTTATATTGATCACACTTTCCCAGATGGGCTCTTACTCTTTCAATTTTGTTGCTCACCAGATTACTGCAATGGTTGCATTTTCTCTTCTTCACAGTCTTTCCATTTTCTAGAACATTTACACACTCTCAAACTCTCCCCAAGCCAGGTCTTTCAACCTCCCACACCTATTCATGATTTAAGATAGAGAAGCTTTTCCACCTTAAAGTTCTGTTAATTGGATGCTGTAATTTAATAATTATTGATTAGAAATTTAGAAACACCTGAAAATTTAAAGAATATTCTTAAAACATTTGATCTTTTAAAAAGAGATAAATAAACATTTTTACATTACTGGACATACACAAGTTGCATGTGTCTACAGTAATTGGAAATGAAATAGAAAGTTTTGTATGGTACAACACTTTTTTTACCAAAAAACCCAGAAAACCCCATCAATTCCCAGGGTTTTTGGTCTAAAAACCCGGGTTTTAAGCAAAAACCCACCCAGGCTTGTTTTTTTGGGGGAAAAACCCGGGTTTTTGCCAACCCTGGATTATTAGCAGTAATCTGAAGGTGGATGATCAATGTTTGGAAGCAAGGAATAGAGCTAATAAGATGTTAGGCATAATTAATCGCAATGTAGTTTACAAGAGTAAAGAGGTTATAAGCAACCTATATAATAGCTATGTTAGGCCAGCATTAGAGTATTGTGCACAGGTTTGGGCTCCTCATTTAAGAAAAGACATAGATATGCTGGAGAGAGTACAACGTCGAGCAACAAGGATGATTTCTGGCTTTGAAAATAAGAGATATGAAGAGAGGTTGAAGGAGTTAGGAATGTTCTCGGTTGAAAGGAGATTTCTCAGAGGGGATATGATGCAAGTTTACAAAATATTTGCATCTGACAGTAATACAGAGATTGAAAAATATTTTATAGTGGACCGTGGAAGAATAACTAGAAGACATGATAAGAAAATTAAAAAGAAACCATGCCATCTCTATCTAAGAAAATACTCTTTCAGTAATAGAGTTGTTAATTTTTGGAATGACTTGCCACAAGAGATTGTTGACTGTGATTCTCTTGTCAAATTTAAAAGGGGGCTAGAGAGATATATGAATGGTTTAGGTATTATATAGTATAACTGACTAAGCCAAATTGGTGGGTATATGAATTTTTAGATCAACAGATTAACCTATGACTAAGCTTAAGGCAGTTTTTTTGTAGTTGGTGTTGGTTCATTGAATATTGCATGTATAATTGAGCTTAGTTTTACTTTTATCTTTGCATGAATGTACTGATAACTAGGGATGGGATAAACCTAGTCTTTTGTGCATGTTTTAGTATTGTTATTATTTGTATGGATTGAGTCTCGAAATGCCATTGTAGCTTCTAACTGTCTTTATTTTCCTATGTTCCTATGTTTAAAAGTGTGCAAGTTAAACTAAGTTGGAAAAATAGATAAGGGGAGTGTGTTCCAGATTTTACCAGTTGAATGCATGTAAAAGAGAGCATAAGTTAAGACAAAAAGCCCTAGACTCCACCTTTTGGAGGAAAGCTGTATGAGAGCATCATCCCAGATGTGTGGCGCATACTTCATGAAGGGGTGAATAACATCCCTATAAAGAGCAAGCAACTTGGGTGGTGTGAATATATTACAAAGGTGCCTTAAAATACCCAACCTCTTGGAAGTTTGTTTAGAAAGAGAAGTAATGCTTTCCTTCTAAGAAAGATCACAAAAAAAGAAGCACCAAGAAAATTAAGGACAGATAAAGGTTTAAGTTGAGTGTTTTCAAAGATGTCATAGTTGTTTGGAAGGTTGTGCTGAGTAAAGAGATGGTGGAACTGAATTTTTGAGACATTGAAAACAACCTTATTTTCTCTACCCCAGATTGAAATACAAGAAAAGTAAGGGGTCAGTTGCTCCAAGTCCACTATTCTTGCGTCAATAATTGCCATTGGGAGTGACATCTTTCAAATTGGAAAAGTAATGAAGAATGGAGTAAGGACAGATCTCTGAGGAATACCACTATTTACAGATTTAAAAGGAAAAACTGTGACAGTCTAAAACAGCTGCTGTAGAATGACAAGACAGAAAATCAGAGAGGATAAATTCTGAAAGAGGGAAGTATAAAAATCAGAGATTTGTGCAACACTCTATTGAAGGCTTTCGAAATATCTAGTGTGACACCAAAAATTTTTATGAAATGACGAAGAGAGGAGAACTAAGAGTCAGAGAGAAGGAAAAGAAAGTTATCAGTGGAACTGATGACATTCACTGGCTGTATTATGATAGCTAGAAGAAAGTCATTAGTGGTAGTGAGCATTGAAATCATCTATGATAATTTCTTAGAAAGGAAAAGCAGAGAGAATGTTCAGTTTTGGAGTTTAGATAGTCAAAGAATTTAGGGTAGTTGGTAAATTAGGAGATAAATAAGCAGAACAAATGAATTTAGACAGAATGGCAAGAGAGCTGTAGCGGCAAACTTCAAAATCCAAAAGACAGGTTAAAGACACGAGAGTAAACAAAATCGTGGCTCGCATATGAATAACAACCTCCTTTGGATGAAAATTGAAGATAGATGCAGTAAGAGGAAACAGAAAATGGTTTGCTATCAGAACGCTTAAGCACCTGGAAAATAGAAATTGTATTGAACGCTCGGATGCAAAATCTTGGTGGCACTAACCCTGTCACCTATCAATAGTTTTGTTTAAAAATGTTACTACAAAAATAACTAGGTTTTACAGATAGCAGAAAACTTAAATTTTATGATCATTGAATATTTTCAATCTTGTTTCAACCTTCGTGAGTTCAATAAATAAAAAAAATTGGTATTGGTACTCAATATCAGTAAATTTAGAGGTATCAGTTTCGGGTGATTTAAAATTATTGGTACTCTTATTAAAACTTTGGTATTGCTCTATCTCTAATATAAATACTGAAGAGCAAAATTAGCATCACTGGAACAAATGTCCATAGGAGAATCCTGAAATATGCAAAATGGGCAGTAACATTAATATACATCACATGGTTATACATAATGGGGATTATGTGGTGCCCCATTGATAGAAACCCTGGGACACTGTGGCATATAAGTAGGGTGTGATTCAAACCTGTCCCTGACTGTCAGTACATTGTGTGACCTCTCCTTTCACGTACGACAGCTAAACACCATTGAGGCATTTGAAGATGAGGTCCTAGATGATTTCCTGTGGCAGTTCCTCATAGGTGTACAACCATTTGTCACAGGTTATTAAGGCTGTGTGTCTAGTGCTGTAGCCATCCCAGCTGCCTTTTCAGTGTGTACCACAGATGCTCGATGGGGTTTAGGTTGGGTCTGAATGCAGGCCAGTCCAATGTTCAAATCCCTAGCATGTTGAAGTAATCACCAACACATCTAGCTACATGATGTCTGTTATTAACCTGCATGAAGATGAAGACTTCACTGATGTAGGGACCAAATGGTACTACTATGGTTCTAGTATGTCCATTATGTATCGTTGCCCCGTTAGGTACCCTGCATTGAAGATGTTGTAAGGGGAAGTCCAGCGGATAGCAACAGAGAGATCCTACACAGGAGTGATCACTTACAAAGAAGAAGGATTTAAAAGAAAAAGAGAGAGAGAGAGAGAGAGAGAGAGAGAGAGAGAGAGAGAGAGAGAGAGAAGAGAGAGAGAGAGAGAGAGAGAGAGAGAGAGAGAGAGAGAGAGAGAGACTCTCTCTCTTGTTGATGGGAAAATTGTTCTCACATTAAATTTAAATTTCTGAATTTACGTTTAATTTAATTTTAGTTTCACTTCTATTACGCAAGGTCTAGGTAATATTCAAATTCAGCTGGTTTATTCAGATAATATAACGTTCAAAGAAGTGTCGCTGGTAGTTGAAAGCTTAATTTTAGACCTTCCCTAAGGCCAATCCAATTTTATTGGACCGGGCTGTGTGGTGAAATGATATTCGCAATCTTTATAAGAATATATTTAATTTTAGAATATTATCGAAAAATCGTAACTAGTTAGTATGTTAATGGGAAGGGATACAATGGTCTCTAATTTTAGAGTAGCGCAAATTGTTCCAAAATGTTCAAATTACTTTGGTTTTTCTTGACTAGGTATAAGAAGCTTAAGATAGAAATGAATTATTAATTCATAAATTTATCATAAGTTATAAAATAATCAATTGAAGATAAAACCTAAACAAATCAAGCAAAAAATTCTTTGTCTTCCTATGGTTTACCATAACTAACCCAATTAATAATTTTGATATGAAAAGAAATAGTATTAAATTTTGAAAACAAAATTAAAAGAAAATAATAATAAAAATTAAAGTAATAATAATAATAAAGAATCATAAAGAACACATATTTGCGTTTACCTTATTTGGCATCCTGTTCTAATACTGTTGAAAGAAAAATTTTCAGTAACGATATCCAACCCAAAAATATTTTTTTCCTGTTTATTAATCCTATTTATTATTTCAATATTTCAAAAAAGAAAAAAAATTAATAAGACAAAGTTTGTAAATATAAAATAAAGCAATACAATAGTGTTGATAAAATTTGGATAAAAGACAATTATAAATAACGAATCTGGCTCATAGCTCCCCTTATAACATGTAACTCCATGCAGGCATGAATATACCACCCCAAATCATAATGGACCCACCACTGAGAGGGAGTATCTATTGCATTATGCCTGTTGCATAGCACTCACGATGCCTCTGATAAACCCTAGAACATCCATTTGAGCTGTGCAGATTGAATCGGCACTCCATAAAAAGGATAAGAACATAGGAAAATAGAGACAGTTAGAAGCCACAAAGGCCTATCGAGACTGTCCCAGTCCAAACAAATAATAATATAAATACTAATACATGCACAAAAGACTAGGTCTATCCTATCCCTAGTTATCAGTTCATTCATGCAAAGATGAAAATAAAACTAAGCCCAATTATACATGCAATATTCAATGAACCATCATCCACTACAAAAAAACTGCCCATTAGGCTTAGTCATAGGTTGATCTAAAAATTCATATATACCCACCAATTTGGCTTAGTCAAGTTATACTATATAATACCTAAACATTCATATATCTCTCTAGGCCCCTTTTAAATTTGACAAGAGAATCACAGTCAACAATCTCTTGTGGCAATCCATTCCAAAAATTAACAACTTCATTAATGAAAGAGTATTTTCTTAGATCAATATGGCATGGCTTCTTTTTAATTTTCTTATCATGTCCTCTAGTTACTCTTCCATGGTCCACTTTAAAGTATTTTTCAATCTCTGTATTACTGTCAGATGCAAATATTTTGCAAACTTGTATCATATCCCCTCTGAGAAATCTTTCAGCCGGGAACATTCCTAATTCCTTCAACCTCTCTTCATGTCTCTTATTTTCAAAGCCAGAAATCATCCTTGTTGCTCGACGTTGTACTCTCTCCAGCATATCTATGTCTTTTCATAAATGAGGGGACCAAACCTGTGCCCAGTACTCTAATGCTGACCTAACATAGCTATTATATAGGTTGCTTATAACCTCTTTGCTCTTGTATACTACATTACGATTAATTATACCTAAAATCTTATTAGCTCTTATTCCTTGCTTCCAAACATTGATCACCCACCTTCAGATTACTACTAATAATCACACCTAAATATAGACCTGAATAAATCCTTGATCCACAGTCTCAAGCCACTTCCACTGGAGGAACTTCGTTCTGAAGTTCGTTGAATTGGCCTTTCTGTGCCTCGGTTATTAATTTCATTCGTATGGGCCTCATCATCATCAACTTCTGCTGGAGTTACAGAGATACCAGAGGTTGAAGGATCTAATATGTTGTTGTTGTTAGACCTAGTTTTATTTTTCTTTGAAGGCATCGTAGAATTGTGTTATTTCTTTAGTATATATGTTTATCTATGTAGTAGTATTTATTTATTTATACATGTTTTTATTTTTTTAAATTTTTTTAATTTTGTTATTTTTTTTAAGAAGGCGCAATTAATTAGACAGTAGTGCCTTGGTTATATAGGTATACACTTTTAGCCTAGGCTTGTATATAGTAGCAAATTTACTTCCATATATATATATATATATATATATATATATATATATATATATATATATATATATATATATATATATATATATATATATATATATATATATTTTTTTTTTTTTTTTTTTTTTTTTTCACAAAACAGTACATAGGTTATTTCAATTTAATTTCTTCTTTATGGTAACACTATTTTAGCACCCATACATTTAATTATTTATTTATTTTTATTATTATTAATTTTTTCAAAATTATTAATAATGATATACTGTTATCATATATTTCAATGTTATTTATTTTATTAAATATCACAGTTTCCTAAGTCACTGTCACTATAAATCACATTCCAATTGAGACCAATGATAAAAACTTAAAAATTTTTGAGAGTGCTATCTAAAGTATTATCATGTATTTCGTGTTATAGGCTAGAGTTGCTTTGGTTCTATCGTATTTTCAATACTAGGCCTAAAGTAATTTAAATTTTTATAAAATTTCTATTAATTCTTCATAAAAAGTCAGTTTTATTTTAATTTTATTTTGAGAGCTATATCCTACAGCTATATCCTATGTTCCTAAATACTAGGATACAGGCTAGGCTAGAGTATGTTGGCCCTATATCAATTCCAGTTGAAGGCCTAAAGTAATATAAATTTTCATTAAATTTCTATTAATTCTTCATAAAAAATTCAGTTTTTATTTTATTTTTATTTCTGCTTGGTTTATTTACTAAAATTTTATAATTTCTTCACGCTCTAGGCCAAGTTTCTTCATGAACTAGGTCACTGTAACAAATTGTTATTTATCTGCTTTTATTTATTTATTTCCTTTTTCAAAAACCTTTCTATTTATTTAATTTATTCTTTTATATTTGTTCTATATAATTGTCACTCTGGGGTCACCACTTGCAACAAAAATGGCTTCTGGATGATGGCCCTATAATGCCACATTGCTTTATTTTAGCCTAGGGTTGTGCAGGCCTAGAGCTAATTATATCTATAAAATTTATATTCCTCTTACCTTGTTATTTTATCGTATTAATACTAGCTTATTAGTTGGTGTAGTAAATAATTCTTCTTGAGTAATAATTTTATTTTATTATTTTTCACACTTTTTATGTAGATGCAATGTTATACAAACTGTTATCAATGCTGCTCTTATTCACAACGCTTGCTGCACCGGCAATATCCTAACAATCAATACAGCGTTCACAACATCGATATATCATTTATCATTCATAAATCATTCACAATATCGATATATCATTTATTATAAATAATAACCAATTACATTTATTGAAAAAAATTCAAAAATCAATACACCTTCATATATATATATATATATATATATATATATATATATATATATATATATATATATATATATATATATATATATATATATATATATATATATAATCCCATATTTATATAATGAAAAAAATCTTACAATGTAACCTAAAATGTAAAAGAAAATTGTTTTTACCTTTTTAATATTGTAAAATCTTGTATTTAACTTTAGGTTCTTTTTCTGATAATTTGTTAGAAAAAATGAAATTAAAGTAGACATAAAACATTTACTGTATTACTTAAAAATTAAGTGAAATTTGACCAATTTTGACCGTTATAAGTAAAAATAAAAAACTAAATTTTTTTCTTTTTAGCAAGGAGCTGATGTTAACTCTGCAATCGAAGGGAGACCACCATTGTGTTTAGCTTCTGATTACGGTCAACTTGATGTAATTAAGTACTTGCTGTCAAAAGGAGCAGATGTTGAGGTCAGTTTTTAATATTAGCAAAAGAGAAATTTTTTTAAAATTTTTTTAATTTTTTTATTATAAGATAACATAGGAACATAGGAAAATAGAGACAGTTAGAAGCCACAAGGGCCTATCAAGACTGTCCTAGTCCAAACAAATAACAATATCAATACTAATACATGCATGAAAGACTAGGTCTATCCTATCCCTAGTTATCAGTTCATTCATGCAAAGATAAAAATAAAACTAAGCCCAATTATACATGCAATATTCAATGAACCATCACTCACTACAAAAAAACTGCCCGTTAGCCTTAGTCATAGGGTGATTTAAAAATTCATATATCCCCGCCAATTTGGCTTGGTCAAGTTATGCTATATAATACCTAAACCATCCCTATATCTATCTGGCCCCCTTTTAAATTTGACAAAAATCTCTTGTGGCAAGCCATTCCAAAAATTAACAACTCGACTACTGAAAGAGTATTTTCTTAGATCGAGATGGCATGACTTCTTTTTAATTTTCTTATTATGTCCTCTAATTACTCTTCTATGGTCCATTGTAAAGTATTTTTCAATCTCTGTATTACTGTCAGATGCAAATATTTTGTAAACTTGTATCATATCCCCTCTGAGAAATCTTTCAGCCGAGAACATTCCTAACTCCTTCAACCTCTCTTCATAGCTCCTATTTTCAAAGCCTTCAAAGCCAGAAATCATCCTTGTTGCTCGACGTTGTACTCTCTCCAGCATATCAATGTCTTTTCTTAAATGAGGAGCCCAAACTGTGCACAATACTCAAATGCTGGCCTAACATTGCTATTATATAGTTTGCATATAACCTCTTTGCTCTTGTAAACTACATTGTGATTAATTATACCTAAAATCTTATTAGCTCTATTCCTTGCTTACAGACATTGATCACCTACCTTCAGATTACTGCTAATAATCACACCTAAATCCTTTTCTTCATCCACAGACTCAAGCCAATCCCCATTCATTTCATAATTAAATCCTTCATTTGAGTAACCTACATGAAGAACTTTACATTTTTTACGATTAAAGTTCATTTGCCATCTCTCTGCCCAACCAAGAAGTCTATCTAGATCACCTTGAAGCTTTATGCATCCATCATTATTCCTTACTGAGGTAACCACTTTGGTATCATCTGCAAACTTAGAAACCTTACATTTAAGACCTTTGTCTAAATCATTTATATAAATAAGAAACAGAAGTGGTCCCAGCGCAGACTCTGTGGGACCCCACTCCTCACTGTTTCCCATAATGACTTATTACCATTAAGTAATACACACTTCCTTCTGTTCTTTAACCACTCTTTAATCCAATTGTGTACCATTCCATCTATACCATACTGTGACAACTTTTGCATCAACCTAACATGGAATACCTTATCAAAAGCTTTGCTAAAGTCTAAATATATGACATCAACTAGATCACCCCTGTCTATACATTCAGTAATATATTCCATAAATTCTAGTAGATTTGTCTGACATGATCTACCCTTTCTAAAGCCATGGTGGGAGTTATAGAGTATCTTGTTTTTATCATCTAAATGCTTCTCTATTTGATTTTTCAGTAACTTTTCCAAAATTTTTACAATCAGAGATGTTAAACTAACGAGCCTATAGTTTCCTAGATCTTCCTTACAACGTTTTTTGAAAATAGGCACCACATATGACCTTTTCCACTCCTCAGGTACCTCTCCAAAAGCAATAGATCATTTAAAAATCATATATAATGCCATTGCAATACTGCTATTCCCCTCTTTTAGAATTCTACCATATGCACCATCCAGACCCGCTGCCTTATTTGGGTCAATATGTTCTAGTAAAGATTTAATTTCATTTAACTCAATTTCAAATCCTATACACCTATTCATTACATGTATACTAGAGCTATTAGTCTCTAAACTGCTATCCAACCTTTTCTCATTAAACACTGACACAAAATAAACATTGAAAATATTAAACAATTCCTTATCCAAACTTACTAAATTCCCACCAATTTTAATTGGGCCAAGTTTCTTATCCTTACTTTTGAATTTATAGAAGCTAAAAAACTTTTTCAGTCTTTATTACTGTTCCTTGCCAAATTAATTTCTGCTATTCTCTTTGCTCTTCTTATTGAATGGTTAAGTTCATTCCAAATTCTCTTATAATGTTCCAAATCTTCCCCCCTGTTCCAACCTTTGAATATTTTAAAACATCTATGCTTTTCACTGATTTTCTCTTTTATCTCTTTTTTATCAGCTTATGGTTTTATTGCTTATTCCTGCAATGATAATAGTTTAGGTCATTTGTTATTCTAAAAAGCTAAAGTGGCTCCTGTAAATACTAAAAGAAAATACAGTATTCCAACTATAGAATTTATGGGAGTTTTGTTGGATCTCAATTGTTTAGATGCCATATTGAGTGCTTATAGTAATATTCATTTTAAATTTGTAAATTTGTGTGTGGATTCTCAAGTAGTTTTAAATTGGATGTTAACCAAGGAAACGAAATTGAAATCCTAATATATTAAAAACAGGCTGAAAGATTTTAACTTATTGATTAATCATTTAAGAGAAACATATGAAATAAATTTTCATTATTCATATGTGAATACTAAATTTAATTTAGCAGATCTGGTCAGTCGTGGTATTAATTATAAAAAATTTAGTGAAGTAATGGATACTTGGTTACGTGGTCCAGAATTTCTTACCAATGACCTTAGTAAATGGCCTCAGTATCCACTTTTAAGTGTATCACCAGATATTAAACATTTAACTATTGTAAATGTTAATGAACAACCTATTCCTATTTTTGATATTACCAAATTTCATCCTATCAAAAGGTAATTAATATCACCTCTTATGTGTTTAAACCATTTTGTTTGAAAATTTCAGTGTAATCCAAATATCAAGTCCTTGCATTATTGGATCAAACAAATGCAGTCTTGTCATTTCTTCACAGAAATTGAATATTTAAGTTCTAAAGTCAAACAAAATCCCTGTTTTAGTATTAAATTTAAATATATTCCTTGATGAAAATAATATTTTAAGAACAAAAGGAAGAATATCAAAATGTTTATATTTTGACTACAATGTCCATAACCCAATCCTTTTGTCAAAGTTTCACCATTTTACAAAGCTTTTTATAATGCATTGCCATAGTAGAGTACAGCACTTGGGTTTAAGTTCTACTTTTAAATTATGTAAGAGATCAAGGGTTTTGGATACCTCAGTCAAGATCTGTAATAAAAAATGTGATTAATCATTGTATCTTGTGCAAAAAAAAGTAATATTTTTGCTTGTACCCAAAGTATTCTAGCATACCAAAACCACTTACATTTAATCACACCCTTTCAACATACAGGTATAGATTATTCTGGTAATGTATGGGTCAGAGATCCTGTGGCAAATACAGTAATAAAATGTTTATATTAATATTCACCTGCTTGAATATAAGGGCAATCCATTTAGAATTGTTACCTTATATGTCAGTTACTAATTTTTTATATGCCTTTCAATGTTTCTGTAATTATTACAACATTCCTCACTACCTGTACAATGACAATGCTAAAGCATTTTCCAAAAGTACTGATATTTTAAATAAAGCTTTAACTTCAAGTGAATTCATTGCTGAACTTTCTAAATTTAATATCAAACACATTAAGATTCCTTTGTTTAGCTAGGGTTGAACAAACTTTAGAACAATAAAAGTATCCTAGAAAATTTCTGAAAACTCTGGTTTGAGAGTTACTTTTAAGACTTAAGGAGCATAGCCGAGATCTATATAAAATCTCTTGGGAAAATAAAATCAAAGTAGGTGATGTGGTTTTGATAAGATCTCCAATGAAACCTAGACCTTTTTGGCTCCTTGGATTGGTTTTGGAAGTGGTTATTGGCTACAACAATAAAATTCACTCTGTAAAACTGAGGCAATGTAATGGTCAAATAGCATACCACTCGATAGTAAATTTGTATCCTCTTGGAGTTATTATCTATTACTCATAGTTAAAATGCACCAATTGATGACATTTCTCTGAACAGTAACATAAGTAATATTAACCCTATCAAAGACAAAGGTAATAGTACTACAGTTGTAACAAAACCTAAACATTAAGCAGCTGAAAAATGTAAAAAATTCATCAGAGATTATAGTGAACACTTTGATGAATAAAAGCAGATTAAATAACATGTGAATTAAATATTTTTTTTGTGAAAAATAATAATTTTGTGTGAGTGTAAAATAATTTGTGAAATATTAAAATTAAGTAATTATTAATAGTAAAATATTAAACTAAAATATTTGTAAAAAACTAAAATATTAAACAGTAAAAAATTCTATACAATATTCTGACTTTAAATGCTTTTCTTTTGTTTAAAGACATTAATATATTATGCATGCACACACATCCGTAGTAGATACCATATCAGTAATGTATTTTGAATTCAGCGTTATTCTTAACTCTGTAGAGAAAACATCTATGGTACAATCTTGTGATAAATTGTAAGTGTCTAGTTTATTTAATATTGCTTATAATTGGTCTTCAATAATATATCAAGATTCATTTCTTAATAAAACTATAAAATTTAATTATTCAAAAAGTTATTAGTAGGCCTTATTAGCCTATCCTGGGGTTTCATATCTTGCATTGGAGAATTGAACTTAGGGTTGGTTAGGTAGGGTCTTAAACTTTAGCATTTAAGAATAAAAGAATTTCAACTAGAAGTAAAGAATTTAACCATATTTAAAATTGACATATAAATTCTAAAATAAATAAATATATATATATATATATATATATATATATATATATAATATATATATATATATATATATATATATATATATATATATATATATATATATATATATATATATATATATATATATATATATATATATATATATATATATATATATATATATATATATATATATATATATATATATATATATATATATATATATATATAATGTAGTCACTTCTGCTTAAATATTATTTGTATTATTAAATATCAATTTTTAAGGCACTCTTTCACTATATTCCACTTTTCATTATTATACTATTGGAACCTTACGAAGTTTGTGGCTTACTTATAGTTCAATTTTACTGTGTTACCTCCGTGGTATTTAGCAAGGCCAGAGTAGCTTAGTGCTCTTATGTTAATTTCAGTTGCAGGCCTTTTCTTCTTTAAAATTTCAGTTTTTATTTTATTTTTATTTCTGGGCTTGTATTATTTTATATGCTTAAATGTGAATGCTATGCTAAATGTGGCTTACAGTTGTAATTTGGCCTAGGCTTTTGTAATAAAATTTTTTTATTTATCTTATTTATTTATTTATTTATTTTCTTTTCAAAAAACTTTGAAAAGTGGTCCTGTTATTTATTTATTCTGTTGTTGTGTGATATAATTTATTTCAGTCAGTCTAGGAGTTCACCAAGTTTGCAATGATCCTATCATAGCCTAGTCAGCCTATTTCTTAGTTGTTTAAAAATAGTTTTCTTACCTTTATTTATTCAACCTTGTTTGTTTTTATCTTAAATTGTTTTGGGGTTTTATATACACTCATTGGTTGTATTCTTTTATTTTCAAATTGTAATTTTTACAGAGATTTACATTTATAAAGCATCCACGTGTTATATCTAACATTTTATAAACAACTGATGCATCATGTGATATGGGCATATACAGGCAGAAACAATACCATAATAATCAATATATAATTCCTAAATATAGTCAATATATTGTTCCTAAATATAATTGATATATTGTTCCTCAATATCATGACAAATAATTACAATTATAAACCCCTTTTCTTTATATATATATATATATATATATATATATATATATATATATATATATATATATATATATATATATATATATATATATATATTGTAATAAAATTTTGGGGCTTTGTTATGTTTCTAGTTGTTTTAAATTGATTATAGAATAAAGAGGACCTAGACAGTCTTTGAATAAGTAGATCCCGCACCTTTTGGACAAATAACTTTTCCAAAGAAAGGTTGCTATAACCTTCTACCATTCATAATATCCCTGAACTAAACCAAAAATGTAATTAAATTAAAGAAACATTAGAACACGTACCAGTTAATATATCCAATGAATAAAGAAAGGACTAGATGAATAAATCTTCTTGAATCCAAGAAATATAAAGCGATCAGGGTTAGAGAAGCCTCTTAGAAAGCAAAACATTCCATGCAACACTCAGAAAAAAAAAAAAACACAAAAATTAATAACTAGATAAAGTGCCCCACATGTAAGCGTTTGTGATAGAGGACAAATGGAGAAATAATTGTTACCTTTTAGAGCCAATAAATCCTCGTTGTTAAACAAGACCACTTACATGCAGGAAAAATAATTAAGCAAAGAGAATAATAATAATGTGTAATATATATATATATATATATATATATATATATATATATATATATATATATATATATATATATATATATATATATATATATATATATATATGAGTGGAAAAAATAATACATAAACATTCAATTAACCTATATGTAATATATATATGACCTATACACTGTATTAAGTTTTCTCTTTTATATAAGTGAGAAAAATCTCAAAGAAATCTTTATTCTCATCAATAATATAAAATACCAATTCACTGATTCACTGCGCTAACATTCCAATATTGCAAAAAGCGCACACGAAATAAATGTAAACCCAAGATATATATATGAATAAGTATTATATTAGAAAATTTCAAACACCAAATTTCAAAAACACAAAAAAAATATTATTAGATATTTATCGTTATTAAAGGTGAATTATGACCTTCATAAATCAAGTAAATCTTTAAACATCTCAGTAATAGAAATCATAAGAATCAATTATTTATTTTTAATTTTTCTTTTATTTTCATAATTAAATAGAGGGAACTCTAACCTTCATAATGCTGAAGAAAGGGGTTGTGCTACACAAATTTTTGCTTTTATGACACTTAAATTTGAAAAATCTCTTCCCAATCCTCATTGTCTTTGTCAAAAGATAATAATTCTGTTCAACGTGGTGAAACTTTAGGTTTTTATTAACGCAGATAAATTCAGATGTGAAAAAACACAACACAACACACTGAATATTAGTTTTTATAATTGAACTGGAGAAAAATCTGGGAACCAATATTTGAGGGTCCCAAAACTTTGGAATCAACTGATAAAGTTCAAAAACCTCAAGTGTTAAATACTGCAGTTCCTAACCACCTGATAAAGTCAACAACCACGGATATAGCTTTCCTCGATAAAGAATGAGAAGTCTCACTACAGAGGAATAAGAACTCTAAAGGGTTCCTAACCACTGATATGGTTTCCTTAACAACGGAAATGGTCCCCCAACCACGGACCTATATATATATATATATATATATATATATATATATATATATATATATATATATATATATATATATATATATATATATATATATATATATAATTCTTTTAAGCATTATGGGAGAAAAATTTTGATATCAAATCGATGAATATATATATACAAAGCAAAAACTATGGGTAATGATAAAGAACCTAAAACGTAACTTACCTCAACTAAGTTGAGGTCTTTTCTTTTGTAGAAAGGATCAGCACAACAAAAGGTAGAGAGATGGAGTCCTTTTAAATAATTTAACAAAATCAGTAACCATTTGCTTTGTAGAAAAATACTTTGAGTAAACAAAAAAAAAAAAAAAAAATAAACTTCCATACCTCAATTTATCCAGGAAGGTAACTATATTTATATATACTTGTACAAAATAAGTATCTAAGAGATTCCTTAAATAATTACAAAAAAAATATTACTTATAATAATATCTGTAATTGGAGAAAAAGAAAAAGTTTGATGACATATGTTAATCAAACATATCAGAACAAATAAATGTAAGAACAAAAATATAAGGGGAAATTCCTTATATACCCCCCACTCGTCATAACATGACGGGAAAAGGGTAAATAGTTATAATCGTGAGATAAACTAGGTAAGTGAAAAGTCTTTTAAGAAATACAGAACTATCGCTTTCAACTCGTCCTCACTGATGATAGGAGTATAAGATGGGTTATTCCCATCATATAGGCAGCAAAAATATTAAACTGACCCTGAATTAAACTTATTTGTTCCAGGGTCATGCGCTGTATTGGGCGCGGTAAAGGAACAGACATTTCAAGTCTTTTAGAACTTAGAATATGAGATGAAGAAGCGGGACATTTTTTGGATAAATATTGAGAATGAGCACTGAATTGATCATTAGGAATATTACCAGTACTCCCAGATGAAGTACTGGGTAAACTCTCTGTTACTCCCAATAAAAGGGAAGGAGAAGATTGGGAAAGTTTAGAGTGTAAATCATGTTTATTTTGTCTATAGTCTCCTGATATTCACTCATGAGGTATCATTTTGTGTCGTGGTGTCTCTTCTAAGTTTGTTGTGACTGTCGTGAATAATTCATTAGGATTTCATTCTCCAAAGACGTTGTAATTTTGGAGCAATCTCCATAATGCATCAATAAATTCGTTTGAAGGATGGATTCCATCCACCATCGGACCATTAGGGCCCAAAGAATAAATATCATTATCTGGAATAATTAAGCTTTCATAATTCCGGTTGGTAGACTTGCTCATAAGAATAAGTACTTCTGAGAGGGCCACAGTACGTTTTCCGGACCATCAAACTTCTGAGGTGTGGAGTCTCATAAGTTCATTATATATATGATAAGTGTCTTGGTGTAATTGTTTTGCAGATGATCGTGAAAGAGAATAATACCAATCCTTGACTTCTGTAGGTGCAAATTTTATATTGCGATAGATGTTATAATATGGAAGATCTGGAAAGATGGGTATCATTATGTATAATTGAGCCTTATGACAAATATTTTTCACTTGCATCAACATTGCTTTGATAACTGGAACTGAGCTTTCAGCTCGATAGTCCAAATCTGGGAATGTTACTGAATATTGCTTATTTGCTTTATTAGACTTTTCTTTATTGACAAAGCTAATTCTTTTGTACGCATGTCTAAACAATGAGAACACTAGGATATGTGTCATATTGGGACGTAATTCCCTTTCTAATGCAGTTGGTATATCCTCAAATTTTGGGAACATGATGCGTTTAAACTTAAATTCATGGTTACTTGGATTATGTACTGAAAGGTTATAATTATCTTCCAAATAAGATATCCAAGAATGGCCAATTAATAATACCTGAAAAGTAAAGATAAATAAAATTGAATATATATATCTTGGTAATAAAAATAATAGTTGTAGTTTACATAACTTATATGGTGGTCTTATTTATGGTGGTGATGGTGTTTGTGGTAAAAGGAGGGTATGATGTGCTAGGTATCGGTTTACTCTTTTTAACAGAAGATTTGGGAGGCCGTCGCTTTTCTAAAACAGTCTCTTGGACCCAAGGCAATTCAGGGAGAAACATATGGTTTTTTTCTTCTGCCTTGTTCTTTGGAGCTACTGTTTCAATATCAGAACATGGAGTTATTATTCTCTTTCGAGTTTTAATAAAAGGTGCCCAATGAACAGACTTTTTACTAGAAGTTGGTGTGCTATGAATAAATGTACCCTGTTCATCAAATGTTTGTAGAAAACTCTGAATGATGCAACTATCAATTTCAGTTGTGGGAGATGAAATAATTGGAGAGGATGTTGTGGTTTGTACTGGATGATTTTTAAGAAAAGAATAGTCTAAAGATGGAGTTATTGGTGAGCTGACTACGTTATTACTGATGATATTGTCAGGAAAAGAAAGTTGAGAATCTCCCAAATTGAATATTATGTTTTCAGACGATAACCTTCGTAAACACCTTCTAGTAGGTTGTAAATCGGAAATAGTTAACTGATTTGTAATGGTAAGAGGGGTATATGAAATAATAGAAGATTGCTGTGGGGAAACTGGTGATAACACAGCTTGAGTATTCAAATTAACAGGGGAAAATTTAAGAGAGACAGTAGAAGAATTGGAAGTATTGATAAAAGAAATTGAATCAGGAGTAGGAGAAATATTGATAGGAGGAGAAGCAAATAACTCATTTAAATGAAAAGAAAAGTTCTTCAACAGAAATGGGTGTTATTATTGATTGCGACAATTGAGTGACTGGAGATGTATGGATTTTATTAATGATTTGTAAGCTTTTATGTAATTGAGACAAAAGTTGTTGATAGGGAATTTATTTGGTCAGTATCGTCAAATCTGACGAAATCGTCATCCGAATCTATGGTCTCATTTAGGGAAGAGCTAATGGGGGTGTCATCTACTACATCATTTTCTATAACTTAAGGTAAAAGTAAAGGTGGGAGTACTAAATGATCAGGAGGATTATCATCACTTAAAGTTGTTTTTGTTAAAAATTTATGAAATAGAGGATGGTTTTTAAGGTAATCAGGTGGTGTATACCATTTCTTCAGTTGCTTGTGATGAACTTTTTATAATCGTTGAGTCTCATTAGATTGTACTATGTATGTTATGTTATTATTGTTTACTTTGATTACAGTCAGGGGTCCTTGATATCGATCTTTGAATTTGTTACTAGTACGATCTCCAGGCAATTGTAATTTTAAAGCTACTTCTTGGCCGATTGAGAAGGATTTATAGTTGGTATTTCCTTCATCCCAATATTCATTAAATCGTGTCCAAGGAAGGTTAGGACGTGTATCATGTGCTTCGGAGAATATTATTTCTGCTGGAGAACGTTTCGTTTCTGAATGGATGGTGTTATTATAAATGAGAGCTACTGAAGACAATTGAATGTCCCAGTTTGAGGGATTACATAATGTTCCACGGAGATATTGGATTAAAGTTCGATTGACTCTTTCGGTGATTCCATTAGATGATGGATTATAGTGAGTGGTATAAATGTTTGATATTATAGAGGATCAAGAGTTCTTCAAACTCAGGACCTCTAAATTCGCGTGCATTATCGGATAATAATATGGAAGGTATTAATAGTAAGTAAGGTAAGATATTTCTTAAAGCAGCCGTTACTAGGGAAGTATGTTTTGATCTAAGAGGAATGGTAGCTATCCATTTACTATAGTGATCGATTAAGACAAAAACATAACTGTTTCCTTTAGATGACTTTGGTAATTGTAATAAATCTACCGCTACTAATTCAAATGGGAATCTAGTGTTAATTTTTAATGTTGGGGGTGCATGATAGATATTAGAAACTTTTCCTAATTGACAATGGTGGCAAGTCATAGAAATATCTTTACATATCATTCGCAACTTTGGATGCCAAATAATCCAATCTAAGAGTGCATATAGTTTATTTTGGCCTATATGGGCAAATTCATGATGATTCATAATAGCTACCTGCACTGCAAAATTGAATGAAACTACTTAATGATAATGGTCTTTTCTATTTCTATGAATTAAATAATCATTATATATGGAAATAGAATTTTGAGCATAACTGAAATTTTTAAGTGGTCCTACAAAGGGTTGATTTCTGACAATAGCGGTTTTTAGTCGTTTAAGAATGGGATCATTTAATTGACATTTCATAATATGGGTCATAGTAACTTCCACTGAATCTTGGGGATTTATTATAAGAGAAAAATTTTGGATTTGGAGAGTTTTTATTGGAACCGAATTACTATTTTCTTCCCCATCAATTGTGACTATTGATGGAGTATGGAAAATTATCTATCAAGATATCATCATTTACACCTTCAGAATTTTCAGAAATTAATAAATGATGTATTATTACTAGCACTGGTAAAATTGGGAAACTACATAAAGCCTCAATAGCAGTTTGAGGTAATTTTGATTTAGTAGGGGTTAACAAATTATAATGGATACCTCCCAAGCAAAATAAACAACAAATATCTTTATGACTGGGATTTCCAAAATGTAAAGGATGGTCTTTACTATAATAAACTAGTACGCGAACAAGATATATATTTGAGAAAGCTTCAATACTATGAGTAAATGGCAATTGTCCAGGAAACTTAGTTAGTTGTAGCTGTTTTAATGTTTGTTTTGCGTCACATCCTGTGGGTATGTGATATTTTTCACGATTATCTAATAATTCTTGAACTACTACTTGTCTTATTAATAAATGGAGATCTAATTTTCCATGGAGAAATTGAGAAAAACACTGGAAAAGCGAATCACCTCCTCCAGAAATTATATTCATTATGAAACCTTCAGGTATCTCTGGTATATAGGTATCCCTATTATGTTGAATTTGCAACTCATATGGAACTCGAGAAAGGATATCAGCAACAATATTTTATTTTCCAGGCACATAGGCTGAGCTCGTAATCTATGTCGTTCAATTCTTCTAAGGTTCTGGCTACTCGTTGGTTCACTAGAGGCATGTTGTGTAGAAAAAGAAGAGGTTTGTGATCGGTGAAAATAATCACTCTAATCCCTTATAGAAATGGTTTAAGGGATCGTATGGCCCACCTAATGGTTGCTACTTTGCACGTTCAGTTGTACTATAGGCTCGCTGAGCTTTTGCAAATACCATAGAAATGTATGCTATAGGTTTTTCTACATCTTCTTGGATCTGGCTCAAGCATGCACCTGCACCAATACCAGAAGCATCTGTATGGAGAAAAAGTGGGTTTGCATTTGGAGTTCGGTCTGGATAGGGCAATAGAGGTGGAGTGGTGAGTTTTTCTTTAAGACTGTCAAAGCTTGTTGGCATTGATCGAGTCCATTGGAAGTTCTTAGTAAATTTTAATAGATCGAAAAGAGGTTTAGCTATTTCGGAACAATGGGGTATGTGACGTCGATAGAAATTTACTAGCCCCAAAAATTGTCTGACTTGTCGAACGGTCTTTGGAACGGGAAATCTTTTACACCTTTGATGTTCTTTTCTAGAGGAATCATACCCTGGTATGAAATCTGGTGTCCTAAAAACTTTACTTCTGTTCTTAGGAGATTGGTTTTTGAAGGGTTTTAATTTGAAGCCAGCATTGATGAATGCTGTTAGGACTTCTTCAAGAATAGTAAGGATGTTTTTCGAAGGTCTGGCTTATAATAAGGACATCGTCCAAGTAGATCATAACTTCCTGCCAAGGTATATGACATAAAGCTAACCGCATTGCTCGTTGGAAAGTCGCGGGTCCGTTTTTAACGCCGAAAGGCATTCTCATGAATTCCCAGTGACCTAAAGGTGTAGAGAAGGCAGTCCTTTCGATACTTTCTTCCTCCATTTCGATTTGGTAATAGCCTTTAATAAGGTCTATGGTGGAGAAATATTTCATGCCTTGTAGACTAAATAGAGTATCTGTTAAATTTGGTATAGGGAAGGAATCTCCTTTAGTTACTTCATTTAATTTTCGGTAATCAATGCATAAGCGCATAGCTCCATCAGGTTTTCTTACGGGAACTACGGGTGCTGAGTATGGAGAATATGATTTTCTGAATATTCCGTCAGCTTCCAATTGCTGACATACTTTTTCCACTTCATAGAGTATAGGGCCTTGTAAGCGTCTCACTGGACAACACACTGGATCATCTACAAGTGTGTCTATTGTATGCTTTAGAATAGAGGTGCATCCTACATCATCGTCTCCCAAACTTAAAGCAGTAGGATATTTCATTAAAAGTTGGACAAGTTGTTCTTTTTGGTTCGACGTTAGAGTGGTGGAATCTAGATCGAATGCTTCATATAATGACTCTGCCGTTCATTCAGGGTAAGTAGTGTGAGGTTTTTGTAACAATTCTACTAAATTAATAGAAGGAAAAGAAGAATCTAGTGAGAGAATAGAGAGAGTACCTAGAGAATATCCACGCTTAAGATGTATTGTGTTATCAGAAAAATTAAAACAATATAAATATATAATCTGATCTGGAGAATAGTTTAAAACAATGTGATCCATTACAAACTTATTAGAATCACTTGGAGTGAATAATAGAAGGGTATTATAATTGAAAATTAGATGTTCAATAGAGATGGGAATAGTTATGCATTTATTAGGTGGCAATGAAATATCTTTATCTATTGTTGCAATACCATCTCTGGATTGTAGTGTACGGATGTCTTCTGTGACTATCGTAAAATGATTTTTATTTCTTTTTATTAATTGTTTTGTTGATAAGTCAGGTAATAGTTGTTCATGACTCAAAAAATCATATCCTATGAATAAATCATAATTAGTAACTTGATCATCCACAACTATAAATGGATGTGGCTTCATTATATATGTTCTGGATAGTTGAACTTGGAATGTTACAATACCATAAACAGGGAATACTGTGCCTCCAATTCCTTGTACACCACTATATGTGGTAGAAAATAATGGATACTTTTGAGAGTTCAATAGATTATAAGTTTTGGAGGTTATGAGACTACTAGCGGCACCAGTATCAACAAGAGCCGTGAGTAGTTTATCTTGGTTGGAATCTTGTATAAAAACACCTACTAATAAAGTGTCCTTAGGGGGTACTTGTAAAGTTTGAAAATGAATAATAGAGTTTAGAAACAGAAGAAATAGTTTTAGAAGTAAGAGAATTAGAGTTAGAATTAGAGGTTAATGTAGTAAAATTGTCTATAGAGGATGGTTCAATAGGTTTTATAATAGAGGGTAATTCTGGGTAATTGCTATTGTATCAAAACTAGAAATTTCTGGAGTTTCTATTTTAGGGTTATCCAATAGAGGATACAGCCACGGTGATCCATCCGTTGATGATCGTTTCTTTATTCTTTGGAGGCTTTGGAGAATCTAGAGAGGAGTTCTGAAGTGACTGCTGGTGATAAAATGTCCACTCAGAGAAATTAGAGTTATTAGACTCTGTGGGTGGATCATTCACCACAGAGGATATTAGTTTTCCCTGATGGGAATATGATGGTGGGTTTATATTGAGGACAATCTTTTCCTAAGTGTGGTCCTCCACACTTGGTACAACTTAAAGAGTCGTCATGAGCTTGTTGTCATTGCTGTCTAGTAGGACAGTTGTTGACTATATGTCCAGTTTCCTCGCAATGAATGCATTTGTTCTGTCATTGATAACAATTGTTGTAGAGATGTCCTCTTTTTCCACAAAATTTACAGTAGGGGCGAGAACGGCAATCTCGAAC
>SEYY01000156.1:25108-69137 GCA_009176605.1 Armadillidium nasatum
CGCCTGTGACCCTTGCGACTACCGATGGATATCGTTGTATACCATTCATTAATGAAACAGCGCTTTCTTTTATTAAGTTAATCTCTGCTCCATTATCTATTAAGGAATGGAAACAAGTTCCTGGATAGTCTACTACTTCTACTGCTACCATTAAAGGTTGGGTCTCGCATTTCGAAAATTGTAGAAGTAGGGTTTCACTCTTATTTCTCCTTTAAACTATCGGAGGTTAACTCTGTTACTAATGGGGGACTCCTACAAGGAGCAGTTAACCCTTCAACCGTGACCGGCCCCTCAGTCACGGGGTCAATTAGTTTAAAGGACGCTCTTGTTGATTTCGCGCCGGCAAACCCCCAGTGGTGTGTTCATTCTCCGTTGATGACCGTCTCGAAGATCTTGAAGTTCTTCTAGCTGGTGGAGAATTACTTTCTCGTCGCGGTTTTCTGTTTTTCCATTCCGGACAATGTTTGCCCACATGACCGTATTGGTTTACATACGGGACAATTCTCCGGAAGGCGACGTTGTTGTTGTTGTTGTTGTTGGTTGATATTGTGAACACTTGAAGGACAAGTGCCCACTCTTTTTGCAGATGGAACACTTGTTGTTCAGAATATAACAAGTGTCCGTTGAGTGCGTTGTTTTATCGCAAAAACTACACCACTGGTTGTTTTGCCGTTGCGAAGTTTTACGCGCACGATTATCTCTGTCTACGGTCATCCGACCGTCCCGAAGAGCTAGAGCTATCGCTATCTTTACGCGGTTTGTCCCTAACGAATTTGGGACTGCGGTTTCCCGTAGATTTCTTTTGACGTCTTTCTTTCCTTTTCGACTTTTTCTCGACCGGCGGTTGTGGAGGTGGTTGGACATTGGAGGGATTATTCTTCCAACGTTTTACCACATCCGTCCACAACTTTTGCTGGGGTCTCGATTCAGCCACCACCCGGGAAATATCTATTACTTCAGGAACTGGTACTTGGGTATGTCCCTTAAAGTCCTGAAGGTGTCTATCAGCCAGATTTACCAGTTGATCAAAGGAAACTTTATTTCCCGAACACCATTCGTGGTTACGGAGATAACTTGAGATCTCCTTGTTAATCGAATTTGGTAAGGCTGCAAGAAACACTTGACGTAGTGTCTCATGCTCTTTACAGGCTTCTGTTGAAGTGGTGGGGTAGGCTTTCTTCGCGAGATCCAGTAAACGGATAGCAAAAATCCTGACTGTTTCATTCTTGTTCATTTTGGCAGTCATAAAGTTTTGAACGGCCCGCTCTTGTCTGACGGTGTCCTCGTTGATAAACAAATCTAGTAGACTCTGTTTAATGTCTTCATAAGACTTATCTGCCTTATGGAGTTGATGGTATAGGGCCAAATAAGACGACTGCAAATATGATCCCAAGAGCCTTAACCAGTCCTGTTTTTGGGTTGGGTACAGGATCGAGCAATATTCTTCAAATTCTCTGAAGAATACCTTTAAGTCTTGGTCAGTATCAGGATTAAATTTAGCGGGTGGCACTGCCTTGTTAGATTTAGGCTTAGTTAACAATTGTGTCATCATCGCCATTGTCTGGGATAACCATAGAGTTGTGAGCCTGCTGAACCGCTAAACTCTCTTTACAAACTCCCTGAATTGTCTATCCGTCATTTTCCGGTTGGTTAGAGATTGGGGTTACTTGCGGGGTTCATGGTTGGTTGTTGCTGATCTCCTCCGTCAACCTCACAAGCTACTGCTACCGACTGCTTCTTTTCCTTCGGCCATACTGACCGTTCAGGTGATGTTGTTAGTGCAGCAGCAGGAGCTGGATCTTGACGAGCCTACAACATTTCCAATATAAGGGTATTTTGCTTGCTCAGTCGTTGATCTATCTCTCGCATATATTTCATGGAATTCACAACCATGTCCTCCAATTTTGTGAAGTGTTCTCGATCCACAAATTGGACATCACGCAAGGATTCACCCCTCGGGTTATCGTTCTGTTGTTCCGGTGTGGACGCAGCGATATTGTCAGTTTGGAGAAGTTCATCAAACTCGATCAACTGGTCCGTGTTCATTTTTGCCTCCTCATTGCTTACATTTTTCTCTGCCATTGTTGTTGATGTTATTTTCGTTCCTTTTTCGTGACCCTGGCAAGGTCGCCAAAATTACTACCAACAGGAAAAAAAATCTAAATTTAAATAAAGGTAAGGTTATAGTAACACTCACGGTAGTTGTTGATTCCACTGGTGAGTTTATAATCAGTGGACGAAGGCGATGATGAGACTAGTAGTTGAAGATGACGTTGACGTTGCAGTATGACATTCACGATCAGCGATTTTCAGATACGTGGAGAATACCATTCGATCACAGAAAGGAACGGTTATAGTGAAATTATTGCAATGAGGTCAAAGAAAAATGAAATAAAAAAAAAATCCGTTTATTTGTCGACAAGAAATTGTTGATATACAGATGTCAAAGATAATCGGAAAATTTACAAATCTCTAGTTTGAGAACGGATAATCAGAACGAATAATTGATGTTGAAAGAACCTAACAGACCGGAATTATTCAAAAGACGGGCGCGGTTTTTATTCGAAACTTAAACCTTATGGAATTTGAAGATTGGGTTAACTCGTAGAACGTTGACGAATAGATGATGTACGTAGTTCCCAGACTCGGGACTATAAAGATAAAATTTTATAAGAATAAATTTTATGTACATTAAATTTTTACACATGCATTACTCTGATAAAATACATACGTGTATTCCGTTGTGTTGTTTGGAGATACACAAGTTTCTTATACAGTTTATTAGAGTCAATATTGTTAATTAAAGATGTTAAGTATTCTATATTGAATTTCAAAATTGAAAGTTTATTTTACTAAATGTTTATAGAAAACTTTGTATTAAATTCTAAGTTATAAAGAAAACCTAAAAAAAAGAAAAATGGTTAGAAATTATCTACAACAAGAAAACGTAAATGATATCTTAGCTGTCTATAACTCTCGATTTTCTTTCTCTGCTCTAGTCCATGGTTAATCTCATGGCTACAATTCTGAAAATATAACAAGAATTAGCATATAAGCATATGCTTATACCCCCTTACCAAAGTTGGTCTCGGTACGACGAAAAATAACCAACTTTACTGAAGGCAAGGTAGGGATATATGAAGAAGTTGATTCATAATGACTTAATTATGAAGCCTAGTTGAAAAAGAAAGTTCCCTAAAACCAAAAAAAAAACACCTTACCCCTCTATCCTAATAAATGAAAGAAAAATAGAAACCTAGTCAAGGTGATCTATGTCAGTCACCTGTTTAAAAACCCGAGTAAGTTCCTTTAGAGCAAACTCTTTTGAGAGGCCTTTTTCTTTCGCGAACTTCCACATTGCGTTTGAATGTAATGTAGCGAAAGTAGTGAACTCCGATGATCTAACGGATGTTGAAGAAGTGGGATTGTTACCCGATAAATTTTTAGAACACCTTTCTCGCGCAGCATTTTGACGTCGTACCTTCCTACGCTGATTACATTTCTTTTGTAATCTTTTAACTTTTGGCGTGGAAGACGTGGTTGACGTTGGCGTCGGAAGAATTTTAGATTTGGAAGTTGGTTGAGGACCATCCGAACCCGAACCTGTTTTAGTTTTTACTTTTCCTCCGTCAAACAGTGGTGATGACTCGGAAGTTGAAGGTTGTTCGCCCAGGTTCTTGGAACTCTCGAACACCCGAGAACGAAAAAATTTCCCGGTTTCCGTTTTACCCATGGCTCGCCTTTTATGAGTAGAGTGTACCGTCCTTGGCTGATTGAGGCGATATTCAATCCGTCCTTGGATTCCTGAAGGTCCGGGGATAGACTCTACTTCCTCAACAATCAACTGGTGTCGTGGTAGTGGTTGTTGGGATGGTGGTTGTAGCTGTAGCTGGTCTGTGGTCCTGAGTCCTCCGTTGAAAATGGGTTAGACTCAAGAAGGCGAACATTTCATCAAAGGCGGTTTCTGTATAATGCAGACCATCATAACACAGATCTAGAGCATCCAACCTGTCCGACCCTCCCATCCAAAATTTGTGATGAGGATTGCTTTGACCTTTGCTGTTATAATAGCTGTCGAAAACAGCTTTCATTAAAAAGGTCCGCTTTTGAAACCATGGCTGGTTATTACCTTGTATTTCGACTGTCTTCCCAAACATTTCACGAGCCTTTATGTTAAGAAAGGCTCGTTGAAACTGGGGATGTTTTTCAAGCAAGGGTATTAGGTCACTCCTACCTTTGCGGTGTAAAAAGGTTTCATTAAAGGTGGCTATGTCCTTCATTATAGGAATGACAAGGTATACCCTCACTGCAGGGTTACGTTGAGCGGCTATCCGGGTTATAGCATCCATCTGAACGGGAACATAGGACAGATTGCACGCAGAATTCCAGGTAATGACTTGGATGGAATTGTTCTCAGAGGACAGAGGAACCTTTTTCCACATGGAGCACGTTAGTCCAAATATATATATCTGATCCAACGGTCCATGGGATATATATATATATATATATATATATATATATATATATATATATATATATATATATATATATATATATATATATATATATATATATATATATATATATATATATATATATATATATATGTAAAATGGGTAATTTTTAACAAGTAATTAGACTCTTAAAAACTGACATATTACAATCAAATTTTAAAGGCGATTTTGAAATTGATGGCAGCTGAAATAGTACAATTTTTAAACTGGTAATGACAAGGAACACATGGAACCCTAATTTCTTAAAATAAAAAATCACTATTTCATCTGTCTAGTATGTCTAGGGGCTCCATATGTTAGAGAATTAGGTCTAGGCAATATCAAAATTGTCTTCAAATTTGAGGATATTTTTTTAAACTTAGTAAACACAATACAATTATTGATGTTCAAGTCACAAATAAATGAATTAAGATATTTTAAAAAGAAAAAAAATGGTCATTTAATAATTATTTTTAACATTTTCCAGATTGAATGGGACAGCTTTGGCACGGCAAGCATTTTGAACTGTTTTTACACTCGAATCATTATTAAATATTAATATAATTAATATAAATAATTAAATCTAGAATAAGCGAATGAATTTAGTGAAAAAAAATTAATTTTATGTAAAAATAAAGCCCGTATTTGACACATAACTCGGGAAGAATCTAATATAGGGGGTCCTAGGTTTCATTTTCATTGACCATTTTAGTTTCAGAAAAATCCGCAGCAAGTAGACACTTCAATGAACGTAACGAAAGTGTTTTATAAATGAAATATGCACGTTTGCGTAGACTCTTTATTTAGATTGTGGTTTTACTAACCTTTAAGGCATTGTAAACAACTGCTAATTTTCTATTTATCAACTATTTCCATTCCAAAACCACCTCAGAAAGACATATATTTCAATTTATATATATAATGTATTAAAACAATTGTCAATATGAAAGATGTTTCTATTTTATAATCCATTAAATAGTCATTGACGAAAAAGTGGAACAGATGGTAACTATCAACTGTCGTTTCATTTTTTCAATATGTTGTGTTCCATTAGTTGCCAGACGAATAATTTTGTTTATTTAAAGCTTTTATTCATTACTTTTATTTTTTAAAGTAATATGTTATTAAATCATTGTAAATATTTAATAATTTTTAATAAAAGAATGAGAAGTATTGGTATTCTCAATAAAAAAATATAAAGTTTTCAATAAAAAAGAAATTAGCAACTCAAAAATCGCGTTACAATCGGAGTCATCTGTTGGAATGCAAAGAATTTTGCGCTACACATAAGAAATACGCTCATGAGCGCACTTACATGCGTACATAATTTTAGAAGCGATACGGTACTATATTGGAAAATTAAAAGCTCTCATTTCATTTAACTTGGTTGTAAATAAAATTATTATTTGCAACAATCGGTCAAGTCACGCAATGTACGTGCGTTAAGTCCGTCAACTGCCGCCATGTTATTAAGATATGCCAGAGGCTCATGGTCAGTGAAAATAATGAACTTCGAACACAAGAATGGTCGTAAAGTTTTAATAGCCCATCTCAATGCTGCAAGCTCCTCCGTTGTATAGTTACTCCCAATGGGAGTAGTTAACCCGTCAACCGTGACTGGCCACTCAGTCACGGGGTCAATTAGTTTAAAGGTTGCTCTTTATTTTGCTCTGGCAAACCCCCATTGGCATTTTTAATCTCCGCCGTTGATCGTCTTGAAGTTTGTGATTTTCTTCTGGGATTTGGTGGAGAATTACTCTGTTGTCTAGGTCGTCGGTTTTTCCATTCCGGACAATGTTTGCCCACATGACCATACTGGTTACATACGGGACAATTCTCCGGATACCGTCGTTGTTGGGTTTGACCTTGACGTTTTGGATTTTTTGAGCACTTGTCAACTCTTCTTGCAAATAGAACACATGTTAAAAATGTAACAAGTGTCCTTTGAATGAGTGTCTTCATTGCAAAAACTGCACCACTGGTTGTTTTGCCTTTGCGAAGTTTGTCGCTTGCGATTATTATGTCAGCAGTCATCCGACTGTCTCGAAGAGCTGGAACTTTCGCTACTTTTACATTGCTTGTCCCTTACGAACTTGGGACTGCGGTTTCCCGTAGTCTTCTTTTGACATCCTTCCTTTTTCTCGACCGGCTTTTGTGGAGGCAGTTGGGCATTGGAAAAAGTATTTTTCCATTGCTTCACCAGTTTCACCCATGGCTTCGGTTGGGTTCTCATCTCAGCAGAAACTCTGGAGATATTCACAACTTCAGGAACGGCTACTTTTTCATGCCCTTTTGTCCTGAAAGTGTCTATCGGCCAGGTTTACCAGCTGATCAAAGGAGACTTTGTTTCCCGAACACCACTCATGATTATGCAGATAACTTGCGATTTTTCTGTTGATGGCAAGGCTGCTAGAAACACTTGACGTAATGTCTCATGTTCCTTACAGTCCTTTGCCGAAGTGGTGGGGTAAACCTTCCTTGCGAGATCCATCAACCTGATAGCAAAGATCCTGACTGTCTAATTCTTTCACATTTTAGCAGCCATAAAATCATGGACTGCTCGTTCTTGTCTCACTGAATCCTCATTATTAAACAGGTCCAGCAGGTTCTGTTTAATTTCTTCATAAGGCTTATCTGCCTCATGGAGTTGATGATAGAGGGCCAGATAGAGGATTGTAAATACGAACCCAAGAGCCTTAACCAATCCTGCTTTTGAGTTGGGTACTGGATTGTGCAATATTTCTCGAATTCACGAAAGAATACTGTGTCAGGGTTAAATTTCGCTGGTGGCACAGCCTTGTTAGATTTTGGCTTATTGAACATTTGTGCCATCTTCTTTATTGTCTGAGAAACCATAGCGTTGTGAGCTTGTTGTGCAGCTAAACTTTCCGCTACGATTTCCCGGAACTGCTGATCAGTCATTGTGCTTGTCGAGTTATGGGGTGCGCTTGGGGTGTTTATTAACGGTTGCATAGGTATATACATAGGTAGGGATGGTGGTATTTATGGTCCACCGTCAACCTCTCGATCTACTGCCCCGTGCGGTTTCCTATCCTTAGGACGTACCGACCTTTCCGGTGATAATGCAGTAGCTAATTGGACGGGATCTACATGAGCTGATAGTAATTCCATTATCTTTTTATTCTGCTCGCTTAATCGTAGATCTACCTCTCGAGAATACCTAATTACACCTGCTAGTATCTCTTGCATGTTTTCCATTGTGAGTTGATCCACTGGTTGAAAATCATGCAAATTTCCCCAGGGTTCATCCGTTGATTCTGGTGTGGACATGGCATTATTGTTGAATTGGGATAGATTCTCCAATTCACTTAACTGGTCCACATTCACTTTTGGTTCGTCATTATTCAGTACTTTGTTATTTTCTGCCATTATGTTGTTGAGTACGTTGTTCCTTTTCTGTGATCATGGCAGGGTCGTCAAAATTTTTCTCTGTAAGCTTAATGCCTTGTATTCAAACTCAACAGAAATTTTTTTTTTAAAAAAATGATGATGAAACTCACGTTTTAAAGTTAATCCTCAGACAAAGTTGGGTTGTACCGGCCTTTTCAGATGGTGGTGGTGTTGAATTGAAGATCTACGACTTCAACGATCAAAACCACTCAGGCACATTGCAAGGGCAATAATAATCACTATAAGGAACAACTTGCAGCAGGATATGATAAATTCAAAAGGCAAAAAAAAAAAAAAGTTTGTCATTGAAAAAAACAAAAAAACTGAATCTTTTAATAATTGAAAGTTTAATAATAACGCCAGAGATGAACAAAATAAGGAACTATTAACAAAGAAACAAGGCAGATCAGAGCTTAAGGTTGAATTGAAACTGACGGGAATTTATGTTCCTTAATGACTGTTTGTCAAAGAAACCACCCGTTGTCACTTTATAGTTGAGTGCAGTTCAGTTGTAAATTGTAAATTGATTTTGGTACTGGAGAAGAACTGGTTATCAACACTTTAGATGTATTCAAATAATTTATAGTTGAGAGTTCGTAAAGTTGTTATATCTTGTCGTTTTATTTTCAACCTATCAATTTAAAATAGTTATTTTTGTATTAAAATTCCAAGTATAAAGTAGAGTTAACTTTGTATTAAATTCTAAGTTATAAAGAAAGTTAACCTAGGGAAGAAAAATATAAAAGTTAGAAAAACAAGCTAAAAAAATGTAAATTAATTATCTTTTAATTGACTGTTGTCAAATTCCATTTTTTTTCATTTTCTTCAGACAGCCACATCCTATTATTTTTTTTCTCACCAATTTCTATAGGGAAGTAAAGAATAATAAAGTTAGAATGGCACATGAATGTGCACATGCTCACAAAAAAAAGGCTTAGGTGTAGATTGTTTCTGAGTTTCGATATTTTTTATATCGATATTTTATTTTAATCGATATCCTTACCATTAAGGTAGCTGTATGTCGCGGCAACGTTCTTGTATAGGTTAGGCCTCTTTTACGGCAACTTCGGTAGTTCAGGTTATGATAAGTCGAACTAAGTACGCTAGAAAAGTAAGTAATAATAATATGTGTGGTTTAATAGGGCCGTAGGCCTGTATCTCGCGGCAACGTTCTTGTATAGGTTAGGCCTCTTTTACGGCAGCTTCGATATTTTCGAATATCGATATTTTCTAAAAATCGAAACTCAGAAGCAATCTACACCTTTACCAAATATATATATATATATATATATATATATATATATATATATATATATATATATATATATATATATATATATATATATATATATATATATATATATATATATATATATATCCATCCAAGTAAGGCACTAGGAGCCTGTCAGTGGGGCCAGTACTCGTCTCCATCTAGATCTGTCGTAAATAATTCCATCTGCCACCAACTGTTCCACTGTAGGCAGCTGATGTCGCCTCAGTGAATCCTCAACTGACTCCATCCATCTCTCCTTTGTCTCCCTCTCGGTCTACTTCCTCTTGGCGTCCACTCTCACATCCTTCTAGCCTCTCTCCCCTCCTGCATCTTCCACTCGTGTCCCAACCATCTACATCTATCTTTTGATTAATTGGTTCAACCCCTATACTTTATCTAATTCTTTTGCTTCTTATCCTATCCTTCCTGGTTCTTCCCACCATCAAATGCAACTGCTGCTTGAATTCTGCTTTCTTCTCTTTTTGTCGTACTCCAAGTCTCCTTTCTATATTACAAAATTGAGGTCAGAGTACTTTCAAAAATTTCTTTCTTTACTCCTATATGCATTCTTTTGTCGGCCAAGATTGGGTACAGCGATCACACCACTCTTCCGTATTTCTCCATCCTGTTGGTGATTTCCAGCATATTACCTCATTCCCTTATTAACAGTTCTGTCTTTTCAACATTTCACGATAAATCCAACCTCTTTTAGCTTTTCAGCAAAACTTCTTATCACCTCTCGTAACTTCTCTCTATCTTGGCTCCATATATATATATATATATATATATATATATATATATATATATATATATATATATATATATATATATATATATATATATATATATATATATATATATATATATATATATATATATATATATATCATCTGGTGGGTAAATACGAGAAACCTACTAATTTCCACCAGAGTTGGGTTAATACAGAACCTAATCGTTAAACGCCGACATGCACCGATACACGGCGCTTGAAAGTGTGCAAGCCAAAAGAAGTTGGGAAAACAGAAAAAGGGAGTGTGTTCCAGACTTTACCAGTTGAGTACATATAAGATTAGGCATAGCGGTTAAGTGTAGGATCAGACAGTTGAACAGAGAAATGATAAGACTGTATAGAAAATCGTGTTACACAAGCGTGTTCTCAATGGAGGAGAAAAGCAACGGGAGAGTTCAGAAGAGCAGTGTCCATTGTACTAGCTATTGTATATAGTGAGTTACGCAGCAGATCTTCGAGCAGAAAGAGACTGGAGAGATTTAGAGAGAAAGGAAGAGTTGTTAAGACGAAAAGCCAGACTCCACCTTGTCATGAAGAGCTGTGTGAGTGGAACTTCCCAGATGGATGAGGCGTATTCCAAACAGGGGAGAACAACACCCCTATAAAGAGAAAGCAACTGGATTGGCTTAAAAAAAGAACACCCAACCTCTTAGAAGCTTGTTTAGAAAGAGAAGTAATGTGATCCTTCCAAGAAAGACCACTAGAGATTATTAAGGACAGATGAAAGCTTGAGTTGCGTGTTTTCGAAGATGTTATAGTTTTGTAGAAGATAGTCCCGAGTAGAGATATGGAGAAACTGAGTTTTTGAGGCATTGAAAAATACTATGTTTTCTCTTCCTCAATTTGAAGTGAGAGAAAAATCAGAGGTCAGATTCTCCAAGGCCACCATTATAAGGTCAATTAACTCTTTTCAAACGGAAAGGAGTAAAGATGGGTGAGATCATCAGCATAGGATCGGATAGGTAATGAAGTAATAGAGAGAAGATTATTAATGAAAAGTTTAAAAAATTTTGGGGACAGGACAGAATAATGAGGAACACCACTATTAGCAGATTTAAAGGATGAATGGTGCCCGTCTACAATAGCAGCTATAGAACGACCAGAAAGAAAATCAAAGAGAAGGATATATTCTGAAAGAGGGAAGTTTAGAAATCAAAGCCTTGTACCAGTCCCTATCGAAGGGTTTCGAAATGTCCAGTGCGATAGCGAAAGATCACCGAAATGCCGTAGAGCGGATAACCAAGAGTCAGAGAGAATAGAAAGAGATCACCAGTAGAGCGTTTCTTATGGAAGTCATACTAGCGATCAGAGATAAGATTTGAAGAATTGAGATGCTTCCAATTGAGATTCGAAAACTTTAAAAAGATTGGAGGTTAAAGAAATGGGACAGCAGTTGGAGGGTTGAGAGTGGTTCCCTTTCTTCGGCACAGGCTGAATGAGCTCACGTTTCCAGCAAGAAGGGAACGTTGAAACAAAGAGTCAGAGACAAAGTAGTTTACCAAATCAGGGTACAAGCTCAGAATCACAAGTTTTGAGAACCTCATGAGGGATACCATCAGGACCATATACCTTCTTAGTGTTAAGCTCTGAGAGAGCAGAAATGACATCTTAAGTAGAAATTACAATTGTAGGCAAAAATGTGATGGAAGAAGTTGAAGAAGGAGGAATAGCTCCGGAATAGTCTAAGGCTGAATTAAAGGCAAAAAGTTTGATCGAAGAGTTCAGCTTTAGAAGAAGGCAAAACGGCAGTTGTGCGTCGAAGGATACTAGAAGAGGGAAAGAGGAAGAAGCAAAATTAGAGTTACATTTTTTGCAAAATGCCAGGAAGGGCGTGGAGAAGAATCAGAATGATTATTGCATTTCAACGAAGAAAATAGTTTTTGGTGTTGCCAATATGACGGAATCCGATTCCGGGATGAAATATAAATTGAATAAGTTTCTGGAGTTTGAAGACGACGGTAATCCCTGAAGGCAGCATCCTTGTGGAGAATGGTATGAGAACAAGCAGAGTTAAACCAAAGTTCGTTAGACTTATTAGAAGGGAAAGAATATGGAATGTACACCTCCATGCCAGGGAGTATCACTTTAGGAGTAATGCTCTCTGCAAACTCCGAGGGTGCACTCCCACAGAAGCAATAATATATATATATATATATATATATATATATATATATATATATATATATATATATATATATATATATATATATATATATATATATATATATATATATATATATATACAATCACTCATGGGCAGAGCCCTTTTCAAGGAGGGGGCATAATTAAGAATTAAAAAAAAGTTTTACCCAATCTCGAACCTAACGTAGATCCCTCAGGTATGCGCAGACATAGGATTTAGAGAGTTTTTTTTAAATACAGCAGGAAAAACAGAAGATAGGGAGTTCTACAGAACAGAGGTGGCTGGAAAGGAGGAGGAACCACAACGTGCAAGCCTTGAGTTCGCAATGCTCACTCAAAGTTCTTGTGCAAGCAAGGCACATCTTGTGCTGCGACGGCGACGCATCGGTGGTGGAATGCGAGAAGTCACCTCCCTCGAGCACCTAGGTACTACTTCGTTGTAGTACCTATAGAAAAGAGTTAATGCGCCAACATCACCTTGCAGAGAATGAGGATCAAGTGAGTTTCAAAGTAGGGGACAGCTTATTAGTGTTTTAGCCTTAGACTCAACCTTCTTCGAAAGATGGCTGGAACCTGAATCGCCCCAGACTGTAGGATGGATAAGACCCTCATATATTTGGAGAATCTGTTTAGAAGAAAAAAATTCCCGCAATCTGAACAGAACTCCCAGCTTTTTAAAGGCCACCTTAACAACCTTTGTGATATGATATTTCCAAGATAATTTATTGTTTATGTTCAGACCATGAATATTTATGTTATTCACAGGTGAAACGAGAGAGCTGTCAAAAGAGATAGGAAAGTTGGGAGGTGTTTTTGAGAGAGAGAGAGATGTGAAGTTGAGTTTTCAAAGAGCTGAATTTAACAAGGAGCGGTAGCCCACCGTGAAATCCCATCCATATCGGAGAGATTGGAATCGGAAAGTTGAAGACGAGAAGCAACTTCAGAAGTAAAAAAAGGGAGCAGATTTGAAATGCGTAGAAAAATGGAGAGTTGAGTCGTCGGCATAAGAATGAACAGAGTTAGAATTACAGGTGAGGAGGTCGTTGATGAAAAGTGAGAATAAAGTAGGAGATAGAACAGAACCCTGAGGAACACCCAATATATATATATATATATATATATATATATATATATATATATATATATATATATATATATATATATATATATATATATATATATATATATATATATATATATATATATATATATATATTGTCTCCTCAGGGGGACAAAAGCCGGATTCCTACCAATATCAACCAGAGTTGGGGAACAGTCGGAAATCTGTTCGCTAATGACTGACGTGACCCGAGACACGGCGTTTATAAGTGTTCAATTCAAAGGAAGTTGGGAAAACAGATAAAGGGAGTGTGTTCCAGACTTTACCAATAGTGTACGTGTAAGATTGAGGTCGGAAAGTTGGACAGAGAAAGGATGAGACTGTGTAGAAAGTCATGTCGCATGAGCCCTTCTCAATGAAGGAGGTATGCGACGTGAGAGTTCAGAAGAGCAGTGTCCATTGTAATAGCGTTATTATTGAGAGAGTGACTCAACAATTCGACGGGAAGAAAGAGATTGGAGAGAGTTAGTAAGAGCAGGAGATGAGACAAAAAGCCCTAGACTCCACCTTTTCGAGAAGAGCTGTATGTGTGGAACTACTCCAGATGTGTGAGGCGTACTCTATAAAGGGTTGAACAATACCTCTATAAAGAGCAAGCAACTGGGTTGGAGTAAAAAAACCACGAAGGTGCCTCAAAACACTCAACCTCTTAGAAGCTTGTTTAGAAAGAGAAGTAATGTGATCTTTCCAAGAAAGATCACGAGAAAAAGAAACACCAAGAATATTGAGGACAGATGAATTTTTGAGTTGAGTGTTTTTGAAGACATCAGAGTTGTGTGGAAGATTGTGTCGAGTAGAAAGATAAAGGAATTAAGTTTTTGAGGCATTGAAAACGACCATGTTTTCTCTGCCCCAATTTGAAATCCATACTTCTTGAATCTATCAACTGCTGTTGATAGAGTAATGAAGGGTGGAGTCATCGGCATAGGAGTGTATAGGAGACGAAATAATAGAGAAAAGGTCATTGATGAAAATTAGAAAAGAGTTGGCGATAGGACAGATCCTTAAGGAACGCCACTATTTATAGATTTATAGGGAGAACAGTGACCGTCTACAACAGCTGCTATATTACGACCGGAAAGAAAATTAGAGAGAAGGATAGATTCCAAGAGGGAAGTTTGGAAATCAAAGCTTTGTGCCAGTCTTTATCGAGGGCTTTCGATATGTCTAGCGCCACAGCAAAAGACTCTCTAAAACCCAGAAGAGCGGAGGACTATGAGTCAGAAAGTACGGAAAGAAGATCACTAGTAGAACGTTCTTTACGAAAGCCATACTGGCGATCAGAGATAAGATTTGAAGAATTAAGGTGCTTCCAAATCTTCCTGTTAAGGATAGATTCGAAAACTTTAGAAAGAATATAGGTTAAAGAAAAAGGACGTTAGTTAGAGGGTTGAGAGGGGTCCCCCTTCTTCGGCACAGGCTAAATGAGCTCAGGTTTCCAGCAAGAAGGGAAGGTCGAAGTGAAGAGATTGAAATATAGTTTATCAAGGCAGGGTACAAGCTCAAAAGCACAAGTTTTGAAAACCGCAGGAGGAATACTATCATATCTCGAATGTTAAAGAGATTAATGAAAAAAGAAGAAGCAAGGGCAAGCCGAACTTAAGTTCCTGGCGGCACCAGCCCCATCTTCGGAGACCGCCAACTCTTAGGTGATGATGGGGTGAGGAGTGGATGAGGGTCATTCTTTGGATGCCGCTCCTCGAAGCATCTCTGAGGCTGCTTTGAGTTTCACCATTTTTTTTTGTTTTTGTTTTATAAAGGTAATGTACGAACGAGTAAGCTCTTGTAAATTTGGAACATGAGAAGGGAATCGGGGGAAGGAGAAGTTGGAGCATAGACACTCTAATATGAGGAGAGGGTAAACTAGAGACCCTCTGAGAAGGTGAAACGCGAAAAGGAACGAACCAAATGGCAACGGAGTGAAACGGAATGGTCTAGACCATACTGTCACTCCCCGGGTTATGCCCAATGGAGGGTACTTGCATCGCTTTGGACGGCTCTACATTCTCCCCTACACACACGCACGCACGCATGCACACACATATATATATATATATATATATATATATATATATATATATATATATATATATATATATATATATATATATATATATATATATATATATATATATATATATATATATATATATATATAGTTACCATCATAATATGTTGCTAATGGATTAATTAAGGATTAAAATGAAAATAAAATATTTAAGAAAACAAACAAAATGGTAAGAAGTAAATGGCGTGAAAATAAATTGAAAACAATTTTGTGCATTTGAAAAAATAAACTTTTAGTGGAAAGCAACATATCAATGTTCTTGAAACAAAATTATCAGGAAACTATGTTTCAAAATATTAGGTAATATTAATAAAAAATTACATAATTTAATTAAGTAATTAAATAAATGAACAATTAAGAATGACAAGTTGATCTATGCTATAGAAAGAGTTAACTTCTAATTTGACCAAAATCGGATCTGCAGTTACAGAGATATAGAATATAAGCCAAAAAATTTTAATTAACGGTTAATTAGTAATTAATTAATAGAAAATTTAGAAAATCAAGAAAAACTGTTTCGTTGTATTCGAAACTTTACAGTCAAAGAAATTGACCATTCCAAAAAATGTAAGCCAAAGGGATGAAAAAATATTTGGTATCGGTATCGGTATTTTTAGCCGATACCGATACCTAAAAAATATACCGATACTCATCGATACCAATACCGATACTTCACTCCATCCCTAAATATATATATATATATATATATATATATATATATATATATATATATATATATATATATATATATATATATATATATATATATATATATATATATATATATATATATATATATATATATATAGTGAACATCTATTCTATAAATGTTTGTAAGGTTCTTTTAATTATATTTACATTTTTATTTTACAGGCTATTGACAAACATGGTATTAGTGCCCTTTTAGCAGCTATTTGGGAAGGACATACAGAATGTGTTAAAGTTTTACTAGAGGCAGTTAAGTATGGAATCTATTTTTATTTATCAATGAAGAAATGATTCAAAATTTTGTTCATTTATTTTTTTGCTTGGGAAATATAAAAATTTTATGTATTACAATTTATTTAATTGTGAATGCAATTAAGAAATAAACCAATACAATTTTAATAAAAAAAATTGCTGGTTTCATTTGTCTTTTTTTTTTTCTTAAGCATATGTAATAATTTCTTAATGAAAGAAAAAAATAAGTAAGTTTTGCCTTTTTTTTTTTTATTATGGTCAGATGTTCTGCAAATATTTATCATAGACAAGCTATGATAGTTTGTAATCAATTGGAGAAAGTGATGAAAAGTTTCCAGTCTTAGTTTACAAGCTGCCCATGTTTGAGATTTACAAAGGAAACTGTTATTGTCTATTGACTATCATTGATTCATTTTGAATCATAATATTTTGAACAAATTGTAGTCATGAAGCATATGAACACTTATGGTCGTTCACTAATTGTTAGCAAATTACTCCATAAACTTTCAAAAAATTTTTTTCTTAGTTTAGAAGTTTAATTTTTGATATTCAGAATATCACAAGATATTCATTGTACATTACTTTGATAGTTGAAAGTGTGATTGAGTTACTAATGTGGTACACTTTAATTGTGGTATAAGGTACAACTCATACGGTTTGTGATAAATGTTCAGAATAGGGACTCCAAATCCCATCCATTAGGAATTATCTTAGTCTGACTACACTCCTTCAAAATATCTGACTTTGTCTATTTTTTTTATTTTTTTTTTTTCAATATTGACTTTTTAAATATATCTTCTTTCAAAGGATTGAAACAATTCGGCTGAAACTCCTCTGAAGATGATGTCTTTGTATTACTCCATAAGTCACAATAAGGCCTTTATCATAATCACATGAATCCAGGTTAATATAAAGGTTAAAAGAATGTTTAAATATATAAGAATTTTGATTTAATAAGCATATTTCTTTTAATGAAAAAATTTAAAAGATTAGGTAAGCAAGTTTTTGGCACAATTTAAAATTAAATATATAACCATGCTGTTATTAGCTTTTTTAGATTTATTTTTACTCGAAATTACTACACATTCATTAAAAAAAAATGACATAAGAAAGAGTAAGTAAGCTGTTTTTTAATAAAACAAAAATTTAAAGTAAACCTAAGAAAAAAAATTAGATATGGCATTAATATTTATATAATTAATAATAGTAATTGCGTGTTATTGAAAATATGAAGTACTTATTGGTAATATAGTATAGGTCAGATTCAAAATTAATACAGTTTATCTACTATATATGAAAGAAAATCTTGTTTGTTATTAAAAATTTATATTTACATTTCCTTAATAACAAAATTTTTTCTTAAATGGGAATGATATCCATTGGATCCTCTTAAGGAAGATTTAATGATACACAGAGCAGAAAAATAACTCTTGTAAGAGGAGGGGTAGAGCAGTAACAGCAATTGCAGTTTCTTATACAATTGATGGATAACTTTCGATAACTTTGATAGTTTCTGTTACTGTAAATGGTGAACTTATTTCAACTTCTTTTGGATGAGCAAAGAAAATGATTTGAATCTATAAAGTAAATTTGGAAGAATTTGATATGCTTCTGTTTGAACATACTCTTTACTAATTTCTTGATCATCTCAAAAGTTTTCAAGTTTATCTTCTGACCTTGCAGAAGACTGGTTGCCAAAAATACAAGTCATACTGGCAGTACTTTATCGTATCCAAAGTTCTGCTTGTATTCTATTAGCAAAATTTAAATTTTTTAGTGTTATATTCAGTCAGATTTACTTAGGTAGAATCAACAAACTTACTCTGTACATAGGACCAACATAAATGTCACCCAGGAGGATACCATTGTCAAGCAAAGAAACCTCCATATCATGCTAACTTATATTTTAAATTGCAAGTCCTCCAATTTACACAAAAATAAGAGTTTTCCATTACAAATTTTACCTTATGTAAGATGTGTGGAAAGTTTTCACTATATATATATATATATATATATATATATATATATATATATATATATATATATATATATATATATATATATATATATATATATATATATATATATATATATATATATATATATATATATATATCCTCTACCTAATTCCACCAGAGTTGGGGAACATTCAGAATCTTGTCACCAATGGCCAACGGGACCCGATACACGGCGTTTAAAAGAGTGCAAGTCAAAGGAAGTTGGGAAAACAGATAATGGGAGTGTGTTCCAGACTTTACCAGTAGAGTACATGTAGGAATGAGCATAGCGGTTAAGTCTGGGCCGGAGAGTTGGACAGAGAAAGGATGAGACTGTGTAGAAAGTCGTGTCGCATGAGCCCTACTCAATGGAGGAGGTATGCGACGTGAAAGTTCAGAAGAGCAATGTCCATTGTAATAGCGATAGTATAGAGAAAGTGATGCAACAATTCAACGGGAAGAAAGAGACTGGAGAGAGTTAGTAAGAGCAGGAGAAGTACTCTATACAGGGACGAGCAACACCCCTATACAGAGCAAGCAACTGTGGTGGCGTAAAAAAAATCACGAAGGCGTCTCAGAACACTCAACCTCTTGGAAGCTTGTTTAGAGAGAGAAATAATGTGATCTTTCCAAGAAAGATCATGAGAAAAAGAAACACCAAGAATATTGAGGACAGATGAAGGTTTGAGTTGAGTGTTTTCGAAGATTTCATAGTTGTGTGGAAAATTGTGTCAAGTAGGAAGATGGGGGAATTGAGTTTTTGAGGCATTGAAAACAAACCATGTTTTCTCTGCCCCAATTTGAAATACGAGAAAGATCAGAGGTCAGTTACTCCAATCCATCCTTCTTGAATTGTTTAACTGCTGTTGGGATGGGAGTACTTCAAACTGAAAGGAGTAACGAAGGGTGGATTTATCGGCATAGGAATGTATAGGAGAAGAAATAATAGAGAGAAAGTCATTGATGAAAATTAGAAAAGAGTTGGAGATAGGACAGATCCTTAAGGAGCACCACTATTTGTAAATTTATAGGAAGAACTATGACCGTCTACAACAGCTGCTATAGAACGACTGGAAAGAAAGATAGATTCCGAAAGAGGAATGTTTGGAAATCAAAGCTTTGTGCCAGACTCTACCGAAGGCTTTCGATATGTCTAGCGCCACAGCGAAAGACTCACCGAAACCCCGAGGAGAGGAGGACCAAGAGTCAGAAAGTAGGGAAAGAAGATCACCAGTAGAACGTTCTTTACGAAAGCCATACTGGCGATCAGAGATAAGATTAGAAGAATTAAGGTGTATCCAAATTTTCCTATTAAGGATAGATTGGAAAACTTTAGAAAGAACGGAGGTTAGAGAAATAGGACGATAATTAGAGGGTTGAGAGGGGTCCCCCTTCTTCGGCACTGGTTGAATGAGCTCACGTTTCCAGCAAGAAGGGAAGATCGAAGTAGAAATGCAAAGACGAAATAATTTACCAAGGCAGGGTGCAAGCTCGGAAGCACAAATTTTGAGAACAGCAGGAGGAATACCATCAGGACCATACGCCTTCTTAGTGTTAAGCTCAGAGAGAGCAGAAATGACATCTTTAGAAAAAATTACAATGTTAGGCATAAGTAAGTTGGAGGGGGTTGAAGGAGGAGGAATAGCTCCGGGATCGTCTAAGGTAGAGTTAGAGGCAAAAGTATGAGTGAAGAGTTCAGCTTTAGTAGAAGGTAAAATGGCAGTTGTGCCATCAGAAGAAACTAGAGGAGGGAAAGAGGAAGAAGCAAAGTTAGAGTTAACATTTTTTGCAAAATGCCAGAATGGGCGAGAGGAAGAAGAGCCAGAAAGATTATGGCATTTGCGGTGGAGAAAAGTTTTTAGTATCTCGAAGATTTAGATTTTGCACGATTCCGGGATGAAATATTAATTGAATGTGTTTCGGGAGTTTGAAGACGACGGTAATCTCTGAAAGCAGTCATCCCTACGGCGGATAATGCGAGAACAAGTAGAGTTAAACCAAGGTTTATTAGGTTTAGTAGAAGGGAAAGAATATGGAATGTATGCCTCCATGCCAGAGAGAATCACCTCGGTTATATGCTCAGCACACTCCGAGTGATCCCTCCCACGAAAGCAATAATCATTCCATGGGAAATCAGAGAAGTAGAACCGCAAGTCAGACTAGTTAGCAGCACCGAAGTGTTACAAACGTCTCCTCGCCGAAGGCGGGGGTCGTTCTTGCGGAAGACTTGAAGAGACAGAACAAGATACAGAGATAAGAAGGTGATCGGATGAACCCAGAGGAGGAAAGAGTTTAACAGAATAAGGAGAAGGATTAGAAGTTAGGAAAAGATCAAGTATGTTGGGTTCATCACCAAGACGGTCAGGGATACGGGTAGGGAGTTGCACCAACTGCTCAAGGATGTTCTGGATAGAAAAGTTGAAGGCGAGTTCACCGGCTGGATCATTAGAACTAGATGAAAGTCATTGGCGATGGTGAACATTGAAATCACCTAAAACGATGACTTCGGAGAAATGAGAAGAAAAGAGAATGTGCTCTATTTTGGAGTTTAAGTAGTCGAAGAATTTAGGATAGTCAGTAGAATTAGGAGATAAATAAACAGAACAAATAAATTTAGTAATAGAATTGGAAGAGAGCGTAAGCCATAAAGTAGAGATTTCAGGAGACTCCAAATTATAGACACAAGAGCAAATAACATCATTGTGCACATATGCACAACCACCGCCTTTGGCTGAAAATTGAGGATAGAGACAGTAGGAGGTAACAGAATAAGGTTTGCTGTCAGCACACTCAAGCAACTGAGTTTTGGTTAGAAACAAAATATGAGGTTTAGAAGAAGAGAGATGGTGTTCGACAAAGGGAAAATTAGAAAAAAAGACCGCGAATGTTGCAGAAATTAATGAAAAAAAGACCGTGCACAGGGACAAACCGGACGCCGGGTCATGGCTTAACCATCCCCATCATTGGTGTCCGCCAACTCCCAAGTGATGATGGGGTGAGGGGTGGATGAGGGGCATTCTTTGGATGCCGCCCCTCGAAGCATCTCCGAGGCAGCTCTTAGTTTCGCCATTTTGTTTTGTTTTATAAAGGTAATGTAAGAGAAAGCCCTTGTAAATTTATGGGAATATGTGAAGAAATGGGGTGGAGAGGTAGTGGGAGCATGGACACTGCAATATGAGGTGAAGGTACACTAGAGACCTTCTGAGAAGGTGAAACGCGAAAAGGAACGAACCAAAGGGCAATTGAGTGAAACGGAATTGTCTAGCCCATCCTATCACTCCGCAGGTTAGGCCCAATGGGGGTACTTGCATCGCTTCAGACGACGCTATATCCTCCCCCTATAATATATATATATATATATATATATATATATATATATATATATATATATATATATATATATATATATATATATATATATATATATATATATATATATATATATATATATATTAATGAATTTTGTTATTATTATTATTTTAAAGTTCAACATTTTAACTGAAAATCAATCCTCTTACCTTCAAATAATCCCCCCTCCAGCCCTCCATAAGCATTAACCCAAAGTAAATGGCCAAATACCTGAACAATACTCAAGAGAACCAGAAGGTTATGTATTTTATTTCTGATGACTCCCTTGAAGACCGACTTTCAATTATTAAAATATTGACTACCATTAAGCTATAAAATAGTCTTAAAGGTATACTTATCTTTATATTCTTGGTTTAGTATTACAATCAACAATATTATAGACTTCACTTGCCAGCATTTACTAAAACCGACAATTAGTTTGTGAAAAGTTTATCACTTTTTAAATCACTTGATATAAGATTTTAACTTTAGTTTTATTACTTTTATTTTTACAATAATTGTTATGTATCACAACAACTGTTTTAACAATTGTTTTTAATAACTTTACTTTTAACAATAGTTTAATAAATAAGCTTTAATAATTAAGCCTTTTAACACAGTAGTTTTCATTTAACATGACTAGAAAACTACATGACAAAATACATACTGCATACTGATTCGTCGTTCTAATTTCTTTTATTATTTTTAATTCTGCGCATGACACGCATGTCACGTGGGCTAATATTTATGCTCCGTTTTTAAGCGATGTAATTTTATAACGGTATGCTATTTAACAATGAGAAATTTTATATTTTAACACAATTTAAACATTTAATAATTTTATTAATTTTAACTTTTAATAATTTAACAATTTTAATAATATATATATATATATATATATATATATATATATATATATATATATATATATATATATATATATATATATATATATATATATATATATATTATTGATGGCACCCATATCCTCATCAAAATTAACATTCGCATCTGCATTTGTGAAAATTCTGCATCTACACTTGATGAAAATTCTATATTAGCATCCACAAATGAGAAAAAATAACATCTGATCTATCACTAAATTATATATATATATATATATATATATATATATATATATATATATATATATATATATATATATATATATATATATATATATATATATATATATATATATATATATATATATATATATATATATACTAATTTGATACTCTGTAAATGTTTTAAAACTTATCTCAGTTTGTCTTCAGTACAAGCTAAAGTTTGCAAATATCTATTTTAAAATACAATCAAACTATAAATTTATAACTAACTATTTCTAAAATATTTAAAATAATAATAATTAAAATAAAATAGAAAATAAAGTAATATTGAAATTTAAATTACAAATAAAAACTATGACAAATCAAAATTTAGCATCACTAAGAAATAAAAAAGCTGGAATATTTTGGGATAAAGTTCTTCATCATGAATGAAAAGAGCAATTGATCATTTAAGGATGGGCAGTGAGAAGAAAAAAGTACTAACGAGTTTCTCACTAATATCTTTAGACACTCTTTTATTTTCCTACTGTACCTAAACAAAAAATATACCTAAAACTTCTGTATATAGGACACTTACATCACAACTTTGTATTCTTACTATACTTAAAGCTACAGCTATTATATGGCGTATGTAGGTCAAACTTGTCTACAATTAAAAGTGAGGATTGATGAGTATAGAGGAGTTTCCTTTAGAATTGACCTTCCTCTTTTCTCCTGAACAATCTGCCATAAGAGACCATGGTGATACCCACCCTTTTTCTTCTTCTAATTTCTCTTTTTCAACATTTGTCTTCCCTTATTGATTGTTGGATATTTTAGTCTTTATATATAAAAACTCATTGCTCATCCTTACATGATCAAGCTTCTTCTATTGTTCTTTTCACTCAATGATGAAGTCCTTTTTCCCAAAATAGTACAGCCTTTTTATTATTTCTTTTATTTAATTTTGATTTTTATCTTAGTTTAGATGCTATATTTTTATATCAATATTATTACTTTTAAAAAAAATATATTATAAAAAAATATATACTTTTTTATATCTCCTCCAATGGGCAAAGGTCTGAGGCTTACCAAATTCCACTGGAGTTGGGAAAAATCCTATCTTGGTTGAAGGAGGTTGATGTCTTAGCTACTACTTTAATGGTTCTATATTGTAGTATTCACTACATCACAACAGAGTATATCTTATTTAGGCATGACTTTTAATCTTGGAATTTGCGTTGTGTTCTTTTTATACGCATATACCTAGGTGTTATATTTATTGATAAGATTGTTTTATACTTTTCAGATCATGTGTTATCCTTTTATTCTAATGCATGCAACTATGCTCACATGTTACAATGATTCTCTACTTGCTATTTTTATACATTTTTGTTACTTTTATTGCTTTGTGATCACTTTGAATAAACCTTTTAATTTGCTTACTGGTGTATTTGATTTGTCTTAAATTAATTCCAAATGTGTGTGATTCACATATAATCCTTGTTTTTTATCATTATACAAATTCTTTAAACAATGTAGCTGGTTTCACTAGTTACTGTACAGATTCACTATTGTTCAAAATACTTTCAAAGTGCTGTTTGGTTACTAACTTAAATCAAAATGGCCAAAAGATTCTTAATAAAGGGAAGGATCCAATGTTGAAAAAAAAAATTTTTTCATCAGATTCTCCTGAAAATTTCAGTATAGATAATTTTTTTCCCGACAAAAAAAAAACTCCATTCCTAACGTTTTTACGAGGGATTTAAAGTTTAGAAGTAATTTCTGAAATTTAAGGTATGTTTAAATCTACGGTGAGGCTGCATAAAAAAATTTTTGGTCTAAAATTTGGTGTGTATATTCCAAAATCTATTGGCTACAAAAACTTCTTACAGAGTTTTGATGTGTGCATAACAGAAAACAGGTTATATGTCCTTACTTGACCAGGTGTCAAAAATTTTTTTCCGATTTTGAAAAATTCACACCTTCAGACAAAAAAAATTGTAAAAAAAAAATCTGGATTGGAAGTCATTTTTTTTGGGGGGGAACGTTATTAGAGGAGGGATAGATCTAAAACTTTTATTTAAAACACTTTTAAATCCTATTTGTCTGATTTGAGATACAGCTTATCGAAAATGGCCGAATTTTCGACGAAATTTCAAATTTTCCAAATTTTGAGAGGCTGTATCTCGAATCAAACAATTAGTTTTTAAAAGTGTCTTAAATAAAAGTTTTAGATCCATTCCTCCTCTAAACAATATCCAATTTTCAAAAACATTCAAGATAGGGATTTTTTTAAAGAAATTTTTTTTTTTTTTTTTTTTTTTTTTATTTTTCAAATTTTTTTTCAAAAAAAAATTTGGACTTCTATAATCAAACGCAATATTGGTAATATTCCCAAATGTGTTAGCTTAATATTGTCGAAATTGGGGCTAAGAATACAGGGGAGTTTTTGGATCATTCTGACCACTATTTTACCACTTCTATTTAATCTCTTTTTGAATTTTGACTCCCTATAACTAGTAAACCATTAGAAACTCAGAAAAACGTCAGAAATCGAATGTTTTCAGCGGGAAAAAATGCATATATTTTTATATTGTAAATTTTAGCTCAATCAGTCAAAAAAAAAAAAAAAAAAATTTCAGAATGGATCCTTAAGTTATTTCCTAGTTAGAAAAATAAATATTTATTAAAATATTTTCAAAGTACGTGATGTTCATTTATTAAATCAAAATGGCCAAAATATTCTTATGTTATTTCGTAATTATGAAAAGGAAAAATATTTATTAAAATATTTTCAAAGTACCGGATGTTCACTAATTAATTAAATGAAAATGGACTAAATATTCGTAAGTTATTTTGTAATTATAACAGGAAAATATTTACTAAAATATTTCCAAAGTACAAGATGCTTACTAATTAAATCAATAATGGCCAAGAAACTTCTAAGCTATTTTGTAATTGTAACAGGAAAATATTTATTAAAATGCTTCCAAAGTGTGGGATATTTACTAATTAAATCAAAATGGCCAAATATTCTGAACTTATTTCATAGTTTTAAAAATAATATTGATAATGATGTCTACCTATGAACGAATAATAAACTTGTAAATATAACTTCTTTATTGGTTACAATATAAATATTTTTAAACCACAAACTATAGCTTAAAATCTAAACACAGTATAAGTTTCAGTGATATTCATTAAATTCTTGTATTAATTTATCCAAAGATACACATCGATTATAGCATAAGCTTCAATTATATATATATATATATACAAACTTCTTGTATTTAGTTTACCTCAAAATAGTAAAATACAGCATATAAGCTCCAAAAATATTCACAAACTTTTCATATGCATTTATCCAAAGATACATAATTAAATACAGTATAAGCTTTACATATGTATATATATATATATATATATATATATATAATTTTCATATTTATCTTAAAATACTACTAAATTACAGCATAAGTTTCAAATATATTTACAAACTTCTTATATGGATTTATCTAAAAATACATTATCAAATACAGCATAAGCTTTATTTATCTTAATATACTCTTATCTATTACCAACTGGCCTTCACTGATCAATCAATACAGCATCAGCTTCTAATTTTATAATCCACTTCTTATAATCTACTAAATGTATAATCTTCAAGGGCAGTACACCCTTCAAGAACTAGACCTTTTTTGTATAATATATATATATATATATATATATATATATATATATATATATATATATATATATATATATATATATATATATATATATATATATATATATATGCAAAGAGAGGGATATTTGGTTTTTGCCTTTTCTAGGCCTATGTCTTGTTATATAAAAAAAATTATTCTTACCTTATTTGGTTTATTTTCTCTTTATTTATGTTAATCTTAAATAGTTGGGGTTTTGAATACTTTTGCTTGATATTCTTTATTTTTATTTAACATATTTCACAAAGGGTTTTACATTATTCACAGCAATTCATGTGTTCTGTACTTGAAGTTTCCAATCTACTAAAAAATGCATCATCACAATATATCATTAATTGTAATAATTGATATATCATTCTTGATATTATTGCAAATAATTACAAATATAAAAAATTGATATAATTTTCATTCTAATATGGTGATATCCAGAGAATGAATTTCCAAGGTTTCTTGGAGATTTACACCTGAACACCCAACCTATGACATGAATTTGTTAGAATAGTAAATTGGAAGAAATAGAAAAATTTAAAGCAGTAGAGGAAACTTATTCTAACAAAATGGTATACCTTAAAAAATGTTTGAAAGAAAGAAAAGTTAAATATTCATAAAAAAAAAAATAATATATATATATATATATATATATATATATATATATATATATATATATATATATATATATATATATATATATATATATATATATATATATATATATATATATATATATATATATATACCTTCAATCTATTTACCACATATTTATTCATATAATTCAACACCTTCATTACTTAAACAAAAATATGGTTTAATATTGGTTAAATTTTCACTTTGCACTTTATTATTCTTTTTTATGTATACATTATTACCAGAAAAGTTTACTATAGGATAGGGACCATGTTACACTGCTTCTAATTTTTTTCTGCCATATTGTTGTTTTTTTTTTTACAAGAACAAATTTTGCATCTTGTAAGTTCTTTGGCACATATATTTTTGAATTTTTGGCAGAAAATTCTGGAGATAGAGGGAGTCTCAAGAATAATTTTAATATTTTTGCGCATGTTTTTATCGAAAATGGAAATGAGGACTCTATTTGCTCTATTAAAGCTCCAGGGAGGGAGGGATTTTGACCCATCATTAGGATAGCAGGGGTTATTGCTTCTGAGTTTAATGGGGCAGTTCTTAAACATAGCACTTGGGGGAGGAGATCCAACCAAAAATTTTGAACATCTTCCAAATCACTTGACAGCATGGCTCGAAGAAACCTCAATAGTGTTCTATGAGAGTTTTTAATGAGTCCATTACTCTGAGGGGTATAGGCAGAAGTAAAGTTATGTCTTCTGACATTTGGATCATTTGGTGTCTCATTCTCTTCTCTCAGATCACCAGTATGGCTTTCGACGCTCGAGGTCAACTGGTGACATACTTTCCTATCTTACTGATATATAGTCTTCTGCCCTTAAGGATTTCGGGGAGTCTTGTGTGGTGGCGCTTGACATATCCAAGGCTTTTGACCGGGTATGGCATGCGTCGCTGCTCTCCAAGCTCCCTTCCTTTGGGTTTCCTCCTTCCCTTTGCTTACTCATGTCTAGTTTTCTCTCAAATCGTTCCATTTCGGCAGTTGTAGATGGAGCGACCTCTTCCTCTTTTTCTGTCAACTGTGGTGTTCCTCAAGGTTCAGTTTTATCTCCAACTTTATTCTTACTTTTCATTAACCATCTTCTCAACTGCACTTCTAACTCTGTTCACTCTTATGCTGATGACTTAACTCTACATTCTTCTACTCATTTCAAATCTGCTCCCTCTTTTGCTTCTAGAGTTGCTTCTCGTCTTCAACTTTCCGATTCTATTCTTGCTGATCTGGATGGGATTTCCCGGTGGGGTAATAGCAACCTTGTGAAGTTCAACTCTTTAAAAACTCAACTTCTTCACATCTCCCTCTCAAAAATACCTCCCAACTTTCCTATCCTCTTCGACGGCTCTCCCGTCTCACCTGTAAATAACATTAACATTCTTGGTCTAAACATAAACAATAAACTGTCTTGGAAACCACATATCACAATGGTTGCTAAAGCGGCCTCTAAGATTGCGAGAATTTTTTTCTTCTGAGCAGTTACTCCAAATATATAAGGGTCTTATTCGCCCTTGTATGGAGTACTGTTCTCACATTTGGGGGGGCTCCGGCTCCTCCTCTCTTTTGGATAGAGTTGAGTCTAAAGCTAAAAGATTAATTAACTGTCCCCTACTTTCAAACTCTCTTGATCCCATATCTCTGCGAATAGTGACGTTGGTGCACTATCTCTTTCTATTGGTACTACAATGGCAGGTGCTCGAGGTAATTGGCCTCTCACATTCCTCCACTGTTGTGTCATCCTCGTTGCACAAGGGGTGCCCTGTTTCGCACCAATTTTGTGTGGATGTAGGAAACCCCAGGCTTCTTTCCAGCTACTTCTGTTCTGTGGAACTCTCTACCATCTTCTATTTTTCCTACTGTATTTAATCTTCCACTCTTCAAGGCTTCAGTTTGTGCCCACCTGAGGGATGTGTGTTAGGTCTGTGTTTGAATGAGTCTTCTTCCCCCTTGTGTGTGCCCCCTCCTTAAAAAGGGCTCTGCCCATGAGTGGTGGCGATATGTAAAAAATAAAAAAAATAAATCATAGGTAAATTGCCCTCCACGATCCGAAACATAAGTTCCTACAACTCCAGTTTTGGGTAAGAATTCTCTGGTAATTACCTCCACAATTGTAGAGGTTCCAATGTTTTTCAAGGGGAAGCAAAGAGATAGTGAGAGAATCTATCAATTAAATTTAAAAGATATTTATAGTTTTTACATGAAAGCATTTTAAGAATGTCTATATATGCCACCTTAAATTTTACCGAAACTGGCTGGTAAGATTCATATTGTGGGCTTATTTTGAGTAAAGATTTAGATTTCTGACATAAATCATAACTTAAAAACAAACTGATTTGTGTATTTAGGCATATCCTTCAATACAAAGCGCTTCCTAAGAGATGCCAGACTTTTCTTGACTCCAAAATGACCAAGTGAATGGGAATAAGAGATAACAGCTGTAATGAAAGATTCATAAACAAAGACACAAGGTGAAAGTAGAATAGATTCATCAACAACCAAAGACAGTAGGTCATTTTTTATAATAATAGTTTCGCTTGGTCAGCTTGAGATTAGTATTTTCTTGCTTATTTAAATATTTTTGAAGTTGCACATCTGTTTCTTGTGCTGCTTGAAGTTCTTTATAATCAATTTTACACTGGAATAGTATTAACACTTCATTGGCAGAAATATGTAAAATAGATGACAGTGAATGACAGTCATCCTCTATTAAAGAATCCTGCTGGGGAGAAAGCTCTGGTGTGACCAATGCTTCATCGCAGAGTTGCTTCAGGAAGGACTTCTGTAACAGTGTCTTCTCTTCCAAGTTTGAGTGAAAGAGCTTGTTGCCAGTTCTGTATCTGCATTTCATTCAATATTTGAAGGAGCATTTAATTTTAGGGAGCTGTAGTTGGCTATTGAGCAGAATTTCTGTGATTAGCGTTAGTCTTTTTAAGGGACTTTGTGACTGAAAGATTGTCACAAAACATCTATCTTTCGTCCTACGATATGTTGAAATTTTTTTACAGTTTTAACCAAGGCAAGGAGTTCCTTGCTAAAAATACTATAGCTCATTTCAGTTGGGTTTAATTTATAACTATAGAATCCAAGTGGAACAGTTTTTTCATTTTCGGTCGAAACTACAACACCAGCCAAGGCAGTCTGACTGGCATCTGTGAAAATAGATATTTTGGCACTATTAGATGGAAAACCCAAAGGCATAGCATTTTTCAGAGTCAGTTTTGCTAGATTGAATGCTTCTTCAGCCTCAGGATTCCATTTTACTCTACATTGTGAATATGGTGCACCACTTAGAAATGAAAGAAGAGGAGAAATAATATTAGAAATTCCAGGAAGTGAAGATCGGAAATAGTTTATACTTCCTAAGAAAGAATGTAGATCTTTAATCGTCTTAGGTTTTGGAATGTTTAATATAGAAAGACTTTTATCTTCACTAGGAAGCATAAAACCATCTGACACATAAAAACCAAGATATGTAACCTTTGGCTGGCCAATTTGGAACTTATTAGCACTTAGTTTTAAATTAAAATAATTTAACCTATCAAATACCATTTCTAAGACTTTTAGATGCTCTTCATGAGTTGAAGTAGCAATTAGAATGTCATCAATATAGATGATAATTTTACGAATACAAGAAAGAATTAAAGAGATATATTTAGTGAAACTTGTGGGACTAGTATGAAAACCTTCAACTATACTGTTATAAGAAAAACTACCATATGGAGTATTAATTGTTAAGAACTTTTTACATTCTGGATGAACTTTCAAATTATAGAAAGCTTTCTTTAGATCAAGGACAGAAAATACTTTAGCACCAGAAAGTAAATTCAAAAAGTCACCTAAATTTGGGAGACTAAAATTATCATGAACTACTCTTTTGTTAAGAAGCCTCAGGTCAGCTACAATGCGGACTCCACCTGAAGGTTTTGGCAGAACGTAGATTGGAAAACCCCATGATGAATGTGAAGGAGATAAGATGCCAGCATTAACTAACCTGCCTATCTCCACTTTGCTTTGTCATATAGACATGTAGAGATTCTTTGGCTTTTTATATTTATTGGTGGTCCTCTTAAATTAAATTTATAAGGGCTAACTTTTTTAGGACATCATACTCTGAGGGTGTAAGGGGAAATTTAACACTTTATTTTTATTTAGATAATCACTCTTTATCATTAAAATTTATATTATCACTTCTATATTCACCATTACTTTTTAATTTATTACCATTATTATACCTACAGGAAGAATTGTTCATATTGCTACCCCCACCATTAATTTTGCCTTTAAAAATATTTTCATTTACCATTGTACTACCAGTATTACATAATTCTTTGCTATTATTTAAATATATATTGGTAAATAATACCTTAAAATTAAATAATAGATTAGAGTAAAGAGAAGGCGCTGAAGGTAATTTGGGAGAGAGAGTAGCATTCACAAAATTATCAATTCTTTTAAGGGGCACTAATTCCACAACATTTCCTACAATTACATCACATGAGCTACCTGTCTGGGCATCAGTAATCCTATGATTACTAAAATCTAATTAAAAATCATACTTCTGAAAGAAGTCCATCCCCAAAATGTTACAAATTACATCACATTAAAAAAGTATGCTCATAATCCCTACGTAATAAAAGATTTACAGTTTTTGTTTTAATATTATATATGTTTATTTGAGTTCCATTAGCAGCAGTAAGAAAGCCAATAGGTTCTTTCTTATTCTCTGCAGAAGCCTTAAATAATAATACTGTGGTCCCCAAATCGATTGTATAACTCTTTAGAGTTGGCATCAAAAATACGGTAGAGACTGTTTAATTTTAAATCTGTTTTAGGAATATTTAACACATTCATAATTTTTGGATGCAGATTTTTATCTTTAAAACTATTATATTTAGGACAATGCTCAAGATCACGAGACTGAGATACTCTTTCATTTAAAACAGGTGGTTTTAAATCAGTAATAGCATTCGCAGTCACATGAAGTTGAGCATTGTTATTACACTTTATTATTTATTATGAGTAGGCAGCGAAGTATTATCATTATTTACAATTGTATTAACATCATTTATAAGGGGGTAGCTTTTATTTTCTTCCTCTCTTAATTTTTCGTAGTTAATATATCACTAACTATTTTACACTGTACATTATTATTAAATTACACTAAATTTTCTTTTTTGAGGGGCTGACTTTCGCTCCTATGATTCGTTTCCCAGAGTGGTTAAAGGAGATGGTCCGGAAGTGGAAAGTTGGGTAGGTGGTGGTTTGGGTTCTCTTGGTGTTCTTGTAGGAAAAGTGCTTATGGCATTGACAGAATCATTCCGGTAATGATCCGATGCAATTCTGCTGCGGAAACTCATGTATTTGACAGCGGTTGGCGTTTTGAATACTTTTGATTTGATATTCTTTATTTTTATTTAATATATTTCACAAAGGATTTTACATTATTCACTGCAATTCACGTGTTTTGCACTCAAAGTTTCCAATTACTCCCTGGCAGAAGGAGTATAGGTAGATATCAAAACGTTTTTCAACTCCTCATAATATTTTCAGTTATAGGAGGTTGAATTTAGGAAATAATGGCTGATGGTAACGGGTCCCATCAGTTGGATTCTCTTGATATGTTTATTCACAAAACAAAGCTGGAATAACCATTTTAATTTTTGTAACCACTTATTGATGTCTCTTTTGTCGAATCTTTGCAAATCTTGAATTGTAAGAATTTTTCTGTATCTTTCATACTCAGGTGATGGGCTTCTGGAAGATGAACTTTCACTGGAGTAACCTCGTTCTGGAGATCACTGAAAAGGTCTTTCTGTACCTCGGTTATTAGTTCTATTAGTAGGTGCTTCATTATCCACTGCTACAGTATGCATCGAAACACCAGAGGTGGAAGAATCTAATATGTTAGACCTTGTTTTATTTTTCTTTGAAGACATTGTAGAATTTAGTTACTTATTTACTTTATATATTTATTTATTTATTTAGTTTATTTATTTATATATATATTTTTTAATTTTTTTATTTTTAAAGTATTTGGAGGGTGAGATTACACGGTAGTGTCTAGTTATTTGGTATGAATTTAGGTATGTAATCCTAGCCTAGGCTTGTATAAAGTAGTATTACCTATATATATATATATATATATATATATATATATATATATATATATATATATATATTATATATATATATATATATATATATATATATATATATATATATATATATATATATATAGGGACCGACTGGGGCTGGGGCCGGGGTTGCCTAAAATTTTTAAAGAGGTCAAAAGCACTGAAATTTTAGGTTAAGAAAATTAGATATAAATTTAATTGAGGTTTGTTTAATTGTAAGGAAGAAGTAGAATAGCCAATATTCACTTCAATTAATCATTATATGCATTTTCTCTGAAAAAATATTAGAAAATTACAGATTTTGTATAATAAAAGTTTTAAAAAAAATACCAAAATTTAAAAAAAAAATTTCATTCATAATAGTCATTCAACAAGTTTACCTAGGTTGATTTTGAGCATTTTTTTTTTGAGCCTAGAACGGTTTGAAAGTTATTCGGACCCAAAGTTGAAATAAAATGAATAGCTGGATCAAACTACTGGTCCACATGAGCTGAAAATTTAACTGAATAATCTTAGCCCCAATTTCTTGCATTGGTGGGAATAGATTTTTGATATCACGTCTAGAAAAAAATTATAAGCATTTGAAATTTTTTTTGCAAAGATTGTACTCTTCTGGAGGAAAAAATTATTTAAAAAAAAAAAAATGCTACCTACTAATTTTTTTTATTTGTGGATATTGTTTAGAGGAAGGACAGGTCAACAACATTTATTTCGTGCATTATTAAATGCTATTTGTTTGAAGCGAGATATAATAGCCTCTCAAACTTTATGAATTTTTGAAATTTGGTCAAAAATGGACCTTTTTGTAGGCTATATTTCGAAACCAGCGAATCGCATCGAATAAAGTATATAGAGGAATTTGTAGCCCTGCCCCTCCTTTATGCATCCGCCAAAAATAAGAAATGTTATAGTTGTATTTTTTTTTTTAAATTTTTTTGTCTGAAAAGGTGGATTTTTTTTTCGATAGTAGTTCAGTTTTTGGTTATAACATTTTTTCTATAACTCTGGGAACAAAAGTCTGTTAGAAGCTTTTGGAGCCCATTGAATTTTGAATAAATAGTCCAACTTTCAGCTCATTCCAAAAAATGGTTTGGCCCCACCATTCTTTTGAAAAAGAGTCAAATTTCCCCCACCTCCCCAAAAAAAAATTTTCTAACCGTAATAGACTCTGAAAAACGCTAGAAATGGACTTTTCTTACCTGTAAAAAAATCTTATATACACTGAAAATTAAAAAAAAAAAAAAATTTTAAACTGGACTGTCCCCTTAAGTATAATTTCCCATTTTAACCCCGGTTTTCCTTGATTTTTAGCCGGGGTTGGCCGGGGCCCTGGTTGGTATATATATATATATATATATATATATATATATATATATATATATATATATATATATATATATATATATATATATATATATATATATAAAGTTGTCACTTGCTTAAATACCACAGTTTTCTAAAACACTTTCACTACGAGTCACTTTTCATTTGATACTAATGATGAAAACTTCAAGAATTTTTTGGCACACTACACTACAGCATTACCGTGTTACTTACTTTCGTGATATAAGCTAGGCCAGAGCAGCTCAGGCTCTATCTTCTTTTCAGTTGCAGGCCTAAATTATTTTTAAATTTCATAAAATTTCTATTTATTCTTCATAAAACCTCAGTTTTTTATTTTATTTTTATTTCTGACTTGTTTTATTTGCAATGATTTTACAATTGTCTTCACGCGAATGCTCGCGTTTCTTTATGGTAAAGATCAAGGCCTCGGTAATGCAAATTATTTTTATCTAATGTTATTTAATAATTTTCTTTTTCCAAAGAAAAAAAAACTTTCTGTTTATTTATTTATTCTTTTATTTTTGTTCTATATAATTGTGTCACTCTGAAGGGTTCGCCAGATGCAAAGAGAGGGATATTTGGTTTTTTCCTTTTCTAGGCCTACATCTTGTTATATAAAAAAGTTATTATTACCTTATTTGGTTTATTTTCTCTTTATTTATATTAATCTTAAATATTGGGTTTACATTATTCACAGTAGTTCACGTGTTTTGTACTCGAAGTTTCCAATTAACTAAAAAATGCATCATCACGATATATCACAACCGGCAGCAACAATACCATAATAATCGATATATCATTCCCATAAACGATATATCATTCTTGATATTATTACAAATAATTACAATTATAAAAAAATTATAATTTTCATTATATATATATATATATATATATATATATATATATATATATATATATATATATATATATATATATATATATATATATATATATATATATATATATATATTAGTGATGGAATCCTTATCAAAATTAACATCCGCATCTGCACTTTCAAAAATTATACATCAGTATCTGCATTTCACTTTCAAAAATTCAGCATCTGCATCTACATCCTCACTTGATGAAAATTCCATATCCCCATCCATCGCAAATGAGAAAATATGATAAGTGATCCATCACTAATTATATATATATATATATATATATATATATATATATATATATATATATATATATATATATATATATATATATATATATATATATATATATATATACAGAGCTGGAATTGAAGGTGTTATGTAAAGGTAATATAGGAAGGAGGGGAGGTAGGTCGCAATACAAGGAGACCACTTCTCCTTCAGAAATAAAAAGATCTTCCTTTGGTGAGGAAGGAGTTAAAGAATGAAATATCTCTCATAATTTACTAGAGCGGTTTTGTTTATGAATGTTCCTTATACATGAGAAAGGTGCTGTTTTAAAAGAGTTCTCTTTATTTATAAAGGAATTATTTACAAAATTTTAATCTTGACAAAGAGGGAGGTATTAGTTTCAACAGGGTTTCCTCTGTTGAAAGAATATGGATAAGTAAAACTTTCCACCTTAGTGAGGGGAAAATTGGTATTAGAATTAAGTAAAAAAATTTCCACTCTTGTTTCTTGTGTTATAAATTTAAGTAAGGGTTCTCCTTTGGTGCTTTACCAAAGAAGAGGTTGATAAAATTGAAAGGAATGAATAGCTAGAACTAAATGTTAAAACTAAATTTTTCTTTTTGGTATGAGTTAAAGAAAGTCTGGTCAAGGAAATGTAATGAGGGTTAAATTCAGCTGGGTTATTTCCCTTAAGTGAGAGATCACAAGTAAAAATAATTTTTCCTTTATTGTTAAGAAAAATATTAAAATAGAAAAAGTTCTCTCTATTTAGATAAGAACCAAAATGAATATTAAGGTTTGAATACAAATTTGGTTACATTTCCTGAGGTGCCAGAGAAATGGATTGAGGGTGGAATTTGTTTAAATGACCTTTCACTGTCGGGAAATCATTGAAGAATAAGGTTCCCATTTTGATCACATTTGTTATGAAATCAAAATAGGATGAGAGAGTAGTTAAAGGAACCAGAGGTTTTTGTTGACCCCCTGATTTCCTTTTAATAAAGGGTTAATTCCCGTCAAGTGAAAGATTTTTATTAAATAAATGATTAAAATGAAACTCCATCTCTTGCTGTTGTGTCAAGAAAATGGAGAAAGAATTAAAATTTGAATTTCTCTTTCCTATTAATCTTAGGAGAAGAGAGTAATAAACAATCTCTGCCGTCTTGAGGTAAATCGAGTAACTTTTTCCATCCCACTTACATGTGAAATATAGTTAAAAAATTGAAGGAGGTTTCTCTCCACTCTGTGATGAAAGAGAATTAAGGTTGTCGACAGGAGGAGGTTCATGAAGTTCCTCTCTTTCCCACTTGGGAGAAAATTGGAGGAAAAGTTGAATTAAATTTGAAGATTGAAGATAAGGTTTGATGTCTCCAACTGGATTAACATCAGACTGACAAATTAAGATAGTAACTTCCTTCTTGAGGAGGGTGCCAAAAACATGTTTAGAGGAAAGAATTGAATTTGAAAGAGTGTCAGACACGAGGTCATTCTCAAACTGACAAGTATTGATAGTAACTTCATTCTTGAGGAGGGTGCTAAAAAAATCCTGTTTAGAGGAAGGAATTGAATTTGAATAAGTAGGTTCTTCCTCTTTACTCACTGTAGAAGAAGTAGTAGTTAAATTTGAATTTGTAGTAACTTCCTCTTGAGAAAGGTACTAAAAACAACATCATGTTCATAGGAAGGAATTTTAAAACTTGTAGTACATAGGAACATAGGAAAATAGAGACAGTAAGAAGCCACAAGGGCCTATCGAGACTGTCCCAGTCCAAACATCCAAACAAATAATAACTATCAATACTGATACATGCACGAAAGACTAGGTCTATCCTATCCCTAGTTATCAGCTCATTCATGCAAAGATAAAAATAAAACTACACCCAATTATATAAATGCAATATTCAATGAACCATCACCCACTACAAAAAACTTCCCATTAGGCTTAGTTATAGGATGATCTAAAAATTCATATATACCCGCCAATTTGGCTTAGGTCAAGTTATACTACATAATACCTAAACCATCCATATATCTGTCTAGCCCCCTTTTAAATTTGACAAGAGAATCACAGTCAACAATCTCTTGTGGCAAGCTATTCCAAAAATTAACAACTTAATTACTGAAAGAGTATTTTCTTAGATCAAGATGGCATGGCTTCTTTCTAATTTTCTTATCATGTCCTCTAGTTACTCTTCCATGGTCCACTATGAAGAATTTTTCAATCTCTGTATTACTGTCAGATGCAAATATTTTGTAAACTTGTATCATATCATATCCCCTCTGAGAAATCTTCCTTTCAACTGAGAACATTCCTAACTCCTTCAACCTCTCTTCATAGCTCCTATTTTCAAAGCCTTCAAAGCCAGAAATCATCCTTGTTGCTCGACATTGTACTCTCTCCAGCATATCTATGTCTTTTCTTAAATGAGGAGCCCAAACCTGTGCACAATAATGCTGGCCTAACATAGCTATTATATAGCTTGCTTATAATCTCTTTGCTCCTGCGATTAATTATATCTAACATCTTATTAGCTCTATTCCTTGCTTCCAAACATTGATCACCCACCTTCAGATTACTGCTAATAATCACACCTAAATCCTTTTCTTGATCCAGTCTCAAGCCACTCCTCATTCATTTCATAATTAAATCCTTCATTTGAGTAACCTACATGAAGAACTTTGCTGTATGAGTAGGTTGTATGAGTAGGTTCTTCCTCTTTACGTACTGTAGAAGAGGAAGTAGTTTCAATATTGGTTGAATTATGTTTTATATTTCCTTCGCACAGTGAAACAAGGATATTTTTCCTGTGAGGAACAAAGAGAAGAATGGTGATGTTGAGAATTACAATATTTACAAAAAAGGTCAATCTTGCATTCCTTAATTGAATGAAAGTTACCAAGACATTTAAAAACACCAACCACCATGAAAAGCCAGTTGTTTTCTCTCCCTTTTAGAAGGAAAAACATGACAATCTATTGTGTAGTGTTGTAACAGAAATTACAATAAATGTATCATGATATTTACCTAGCTTGACAAGATTATTTTGAAGAGTCATGATATTGGTCACATTTTTTTCTGTTCAGAAAGAAGTGTTTTACCATTGTGACTTTTGTAACTTAAGATTGACATCATTAAATTCATTAAATTTCTAAAATTTGTACATAAGTTTTAAGGTTAGATAATGAAGCACCTTTAGATATATCTATATATATTTAGGCTGAGATATCTTCTCTGACATCTCCTTAAAGATATAGTCGAAAAAAGGTATTCAACAAGGAGTCAAAATCTTTCCTGTATATCTTCTCCTTATAGCTTATCTGCTATTTAGAACTATATAGTCAGTTTAGCTACTGGCCAATGATTTTATCTAATCATCTTATATAGTCTACTCAATAGTCAATCTAAAGAGTATAGAGAATTTCTCTATTCTCTATTTTTGAGAGCCTATCTTCTCTCTATTAGAAGGCAAAGTTACCTTCTAAAGTTGCTTTAATAACAAGGCAGACATTCTGACAAGCCCTTGATATATGTCATTGTAGTGACATACATTTTTTATGAAACCATTCCAACTGTTCAGTTGAAAGGTTTGTAACTTCTGACTCTCAAGGAACCTCAGAAACAGAGGCAAAGGTGGATGAAGTTGAATTTAAATCTCTTTTGAGATTTTCTATAATTAAATTTGTGGTTTGAATTGTACCAGTAATAGCTATATGGTGTTCGAAACACCTTGTTATCTGTAGAGAGTGCCTCATAATCTAATGGTTCTTTAATAATTGTATTGACTTTATTTAAATCAGTTACAATGTTTTCTAAAATTTCAACAAATGTTATTAAATTACCCAAGTTGAGATTGGGATTACTAAGGATTTTATCAACTTCATTAATATATTTAGTATCTCGAGATCGAAGTACTTCACGTTTTTTGGCATTATCCAATTGATTAATCTCCATGTCTGACATTGCGACATTTGAATTAGGAGTCGCCATATTTAAATATAAAAAGAAAATATTCACAAATGATTGAAAATATAGTTTGAAGTCCCTTGAGAGACCAACATTATAACTAAATATGAACATTTGACTTAAAATAAAGAAGTTTCTATAAAAGAAACTATAAAATATATAATCACTTAAAAGTAACTAAATACTAAGTTGTTTCTATATATATTGAAAAAAATTAAATAAAAAAGTAGACTTAAACATAACTAAATCTAAGTAGATTTCTTAAAAGAAATCAATTAGCAAAATATATACAAAGAATGTCGAAAGACCCAATAAATTTTTAAAGTGAGACTTGTAAGCCAAATTAAAATATATTTTTAATGAAAAAGGCTTTAAAAGTCAAGTTGCATTAAAGAAAAAAAAAAAAAGTAATTAAAGGGGGTCAAAAAATGTCAAGCATTTCACCTTGAACCATAAATGATCCAAGCATAAAAAATTAAGCCAAAATATGGCTAAATAATTAAAGATAGTCAAAAGGTGTCAAATTATTTCAATTTGAACCAAAAATGACTAGTTAAATCCAAAAATAGGCAAAATTAGCTAAGTAATATCAAAAATAGCCAGGTAATATATAATATCAAAAAAGGCTAAAATGGTAGCCAAAAATATCAGTAATATAAAAAAGGCTAAAAAAATAGCCAAATAATATTAAATGTATAAACCAGAAAATTGACAAAAATAATAATAATGAAATTAAAGCTAAAATAGTAGATAAGTAATATTAAAATTTTTTTTTTCTTTTTTAAATATTTCATTGATGATCCGGATCAATATAAATTTTAAACAACAAAACTTGTTTAAAATATAAAAAAAATGTTATTGTTAATACTAATTATACTTAATTTTAAAGTAACTAATTAATATTTAACTGTTATGAATGTAAATATAAAAAATAGTAGAGCTGAATTTAAGTAGACTTTACATAAATATGCCATAAAATATCAAAGTGGGTATTATTTAGGCTCTACTTTAATAAAGTTTGTATATAATACCTTAAATATTAAATTTAGAATATACTAAAATAAAGTATATTTATAACTTCATAATATATATATACAAAAATTAGTTTAACAATTTCTTGATGTTTTAAAATTATATTTTTTCCCCTTGCTTTCAGTATTTTTAGTTTTTTTTATTTTTATTTATATATATTTATATATATATATATATATATATATATATATATATATATATATATATATATATATATATATATATATATATATATATATATATATATATATATATATATTATAGGGAAAATATTTTTTCCCAACCTACGGCTATGTACATGGCCACTTGCTGGAAAAATTTTCCTATCTGGCAGAAATGTAGCACAAACCTGCTTTTGGTGGTTCTCCCAACATAGAAGAAAACTTCCTGTATACACGGGGAGGAAGTATGGTATATATGACTCGAGGGGGTTGGAGTGAAGCTATAATTGCCAAACTGTAAAAGAGGGGCAAGTAGCTCTGAGTAAGGAGAAGGTGGCCTAACCAAAGAACAATCGCTTAAACAGAGTCTACTTGGGATGCTCTTAGGCGTCTCCTTTAGATGTGTAATTCCTACACGATAACAAAAAAACAAGGTAATAACATAAAAAGTGTTGAGGCGCCATTAAATGTTACTCCTCTTCCCAATGCCTATACTAACTTGGCAAAAAATCACTAGGAAAAAGAGTAACAAGTTCATCCCTTGATATAGAAGACTGCTATTGAAATCAACCACGATCTTACTCGTCAACTACATAAAGGAACCATTTAAAAGGTGGTTGGAGTAGAGAAAAAATAAGAATAGAGATTAATAAAATGACAAGATGTGTCTAATCTCTGTGTGAATGAAATTAAGGTAGGAAAAAATAGAACCTAACCTTAATGTAGTTGTTCTAAAAAAATGAAAGATTAAAGTGACTAGAAGTTTATGTATTGTAGCATCAACTATATGTGAAGTATAAAAAAATAATGTGCTAATTTCCCCAGCTGGTGGCCAAAGCCAATGCACAGCCTCTAAAGTAGCGATAATGATCAAATTAAAAATGATATTTAAAATACCATATTTATTACGAGCACTCTGTAATTAAAAATATCAGTTTGTTGATTATATTGGTTGACCATCGGTTCCAGTGATTATAATTAAGTATCGGATTCAATGACTATTTCAATTAAAATATCGGTTTAATAATTATATAATCAAATATTGGTAACGATAATTAATAATAATAATAATAATATATATATAATATTATAATATATATATATATATATATATATATATATTATATATATATATATATATATATATATATATATAATATATATATATATATATATAGAGAGAGAGAGAGAGAGAGAAGGGTGTTTTGATTTTTGAATTTTTTTAATATTTTTGAATTTTTTTAATATAAATGTAATTTAATTATTAAATAATATCGATATTAAATGAACGATATATCGATTATATTGATATCGTTCATGCCGTACATATATCAATCATGATTAGAAAATTTTTGTAGCATATTCTAGAACAAACCGGTTGAAAGATACCATGCTTGTACATTTGTTGTGAAATTAATTGTAAAAACGTTGTGAAAAATAATAAATACAATAAAGTTATCAAGAGTATTAAACACCTATGCAAAATTATTACAATTAATAAGATAACTGAACAATGTAAGAGGAAAATAATTTTATATATAAACCGAAGCTCTAGGCCCGCGCATACCCTAAGCTATCTACAGACCTTAGAGCAAGCAAGCCATATTTAGCAAGACCAAATTTTTGCAAGTCGTGACCCCAGAGTGACAGTATATAGAACAAATATAAAAGAATAAATAAATAAATAGAAAGGTTTTTGGAAAAGAAAATAAATAATTAAAATCAGATAAATTACAATTTTTTTCGGTGGCATACATAGTGAAGAAACGGCCTAGGGCGTGCAGAAATTATAAAATTATAGTAAATAAACCAAGTAGAAATAAAAATAACAAAAACTAATTTTTTTTTCGAAGAATTAAAAGAAATTTTATGAAAATTTTAAAATATTTTAGGCCTACATCTGGAACTGGCATAGGACCCAACTTACTCTAGCCTCTAAGTTGGTATTTATGCAGGATTGTACTCTTACATAAAATTAAAAATAAAAACTGACTTTTTAGGAAGAATTAATAGACATTTTATGAAAATTGAATTCACTTTAGGCTTAATATTGAAAATAAGATAAACCAAAGCGAATCTAGCCTAAAGCACGAATTACATGATAATTGTGCATTTTGGTACTCGCTAAAATATCTTCAGTTTTCATCATTTATATCAAATGAAGTGATTTGTAGTAAGTGCTTTAGTAACTGTGTTATAAATAAATAACGTAATAACTTTAAAAAAAAAAATATATATATATTTTTAAATTATCGTTTTGTCAGCTTAAGTTTGGTGAATAATGACTGTAAAGAATTCGCCTTTGAAAATACGCTGTTACAAAAATCTGTTTCGGAAAAGTGCGTCTAAAAATTTTCGATTAATTGCTTTTTTGATTTGAGTGAAGAGTGTCGTGTTTCAAATTTGCTCTTTGAATAATTTTATCGTAATTCGGTTCTTCGTATAAATTTTAAAAGTGATAAATTTCAATCTTTTAATGAATTCGATTCGTGATCTTCGTGTTAAAGAAATTTAAAGCTTTTAGAAGAATTCGTTTTTTGTGACTTGACTTAAACTATTATTGGTAAGGAGTTAGGGTTGTAGCATATTTCGTTTTCATAGAGCTTCGTTTAAACTATTTACTCGGGTAAATTTTCGGAATTGCGCCATTGAACGGAAGTGCGTGGTAGCTGGACTTTTTTGCTTTTAATAGAACTACAATCAGCTTGAACTTCTAGAGAAAGAAATTAATTATTTCAACTTTAGATGTGAAGAGATCAAAAATTTCTTCAAGAAAACTGCTTCAGGTTTGCGTCATCTTTATAAGGTATGTTTTCTTTTAAGTCTAATTTCTCTGGAACTTGAGCTGACGTTCGATTACTTTAAATAAAGTTTAAGCTGAATTTTAAATTCGTACTTGCTTATATTGGAAATTGCAAAGCTACATCTTCATAGCTTTCAGGTCGTTCAAACATCTATACAATTCCAATATAAAAATTGAAGAAATTTTGAAGAAATTTTTGATAAATTTTGTTTGCGTAGAGATTTTAAATTTTTTGTTAAATTTCCAAAATTCAAATCTCTATTTTGAACGCGAACCTTCGACAAAAGCTCTCGACATATCGACACTTTTTTTGGGGAATTTTTTTTTGAAAGCAGTTTTGCATTCGTAAACTATTTACAAGCATAATTAGTGGTTTTTTGTTACTGTTTTCCTCATAAAAAAAAAAAAATATATATATATATATATATATATATATATATATATATATATATATATATATATATAT